>JAOWBB010011282.1:0-70775 GCA_028565995.1 Ricinus marginatus
GGGCTTTATTTCGGGACGGGTCCGGGTCTCGTCTGTTCGTCTGTCGAGATAAAGGAGAGTCTGGTGTAGCTATCTTAGATCTTTCCTCCTTTGTCATTACTTCAATCTCTTCCTGTCTGATTTATTGGTATTTTATTGCAAAACATTTTTTTAAAACTGGTCATTTTTAGACTTGTTCATTTCTCCTGCAGAGAAAGAGCATACTGCGTGTTCATCGTCAGGGGAACCGGGATTGTGGATATTTGGGCACCGCTAAGTTTCCCGACCGGAGAAACAATCCGCCTCCATGCGATATGCAATGATTAATTAATTAGAAGAAAGTTCAGGGAAGTGAATAATTTTTTTATTGTTTGGGTTAACATATAGAAAATTCAAAAGGGAAAAAGCATAAAAGCTCTTTTACGCTTCCAAAATGAAAAACAAATAATTACTTTTGAACCGCCAGTTACAGAGTGCAGTGATAAAACCGAGAAGAGCCTTGCTTTGGGCAATCATGTTTCTTCATCAGCATTGTTTTTACCCTTCTTGACATACTCATACATCGTATGATCAGATTACATTTATATGTCATTTGAAAAGGCACAAGACAAAAGAGCAAACATAATGTTAATCTCTCAAATTTTTTTTTAAAAATAATTCTCTTTCTCAATTTTAGTATGAAGATTATTACCAATGAATTTTCCCAACGATATTTATCAATTTAAAAGAGAAGAATTAGCTATGACTAAGCAAAGAAACCCCCTCTTATACAATAATGGATTTTTTTTTTGTTACCACTTTTTACTTTGTAGATGTTAAGAGTTAGACAAATTGTTTGTGAGAACCAAAAGTAAAGGAATTTTCACAAAACTGCAAACGGAATGGCGATAGTGATCTCGTTGTCCAGATTAATTGTAAATAAGCGAGAAAAACATGATAAAGAGATTTAATTTGTGAAATATTAATGAAAATTTATCAATTCCATAATAAGAATGTTTGAGGATGATCCGGGGAAGCGTCAATCGGGGAAAAGATCGAGAAATTCCTTAAAATGCGCTGCACAGAATCATTAGTAATCGTGAAAATTGTTATTTGCACGTGAGTAACCATTGCAACAGAAAATCCACGTTGCTGAGAGAAAACAGGAAACCCCGATAATTGAATTAATTCTCTTAATTAAAAGGAAATACAGAAAGTTGGATCGGGCCAATCGCAGATGCAAATGGGAGATAAACGGACGATGAAACTGATTCAGAAGGAAGGCAGACAAAGACGGTAATTTCTTAATTCTTGTGGAAAACTCGAAACGTTCCACACTTTCCCGGCTCTGCCGTATCTCCCCCATATAGCTCTCAGGGATGGAAATCGTTTAATTCGCGAAATACTTCAATTTAAAGATTGTTCACGAAGTCCGCGTACAGTCGAGAGTTTTCATCCAACCGCATTGGAAAATTTGATTTTTAAGGGTTTGCTCTGTTGGAAATGTTTTTGAAACTTCGTTCAAGATGAAGTTTCAAAGCAAATTGACAGCATCCTAGATGCCATTTTCCACGGCAATTATTCTCACTCGCTTTCTCGATTAATTTATTAATGGCGAATGGGAGATGAACAACCCACATCATCCTCACGGTTTCCATCTGATAACGCAACATAACCTCACCTGATGGTCACGTGACGGCACGCGACTTCACTTCGGAAAAATAAATTTTGACTTTTCGATCGTTATCTCTCGTTTATATCCATTTACAAAGTCCCTACTCGCGAAGGAATTCAGAGGGCTTCGGGACATCGGATACAGAGCGCGCCCAAATCGGGGGTGGGATTTCTAACGGGAATTTCGGCGGTTCGACCCCCGACGTCGGCGGAGGACGTCGATTAATTAAGATAAGAGTGACACACTCTGGTTTCCCGCTGTTACATAACGGAGTATCTGCGGAGAACTGAATTTTATGAGTTTCCCACATGAAAAGCTTCCGCTGGAGTCTGGGTTTTTCTAATTATGTTTATGACTTGTGACAACCTAAAATAAGAGTTATTATCGGGAGTTTTGGAACGATGGCGTAGTAAATAAGCTGTTCTTAACATGGGTTGGGGTTGTTTCAAGATATATCTACGCCCAATCGTTGCTTTTATTAATATCGATGCTGATATTTCTTATAACTTTAAACCCGGTGGTCGAATCGGAACTTTATACAAAAGTTCCGCAAAAAAATTCTCCTCAAAAAAAACGTAGTTCATGTTCAACAGCGCCTACACGCCACCATATACGCGAATTTAACACAAAATGCATACTGAAAGTTGGGAAAACAATAACATAAAATGTAACAAGAAGGAACATTTATATTCATTGATTTAACATCTGCTTTCATTAATAGAGCAACCCCTAAACATTATTCCTTCATCCCCTAAAATTGCAATTAAACAGTTAAGAATTTTATTCTCAATGGTTTATGAATTTTTCATGGTTTTCTGGTCTGAAGGCACGAGCCTTTGTGGCATATGGTCTCTTCTTTTGCCGTCCTGTTTAATGAGGTCTTCGTCTCTTTTTATAGGAAAATGAGAGATAATCTTTGCTGTAACACAGAAAATGGATCGAAATATTTTAATATTTTATCGGCACGCGTTGAGTCTGAGGCATCGAGAATTTGTTGGGCTTTTAGGATTCAGAAAAATAGTCGAGCAACTCGAAAAGCAACCTTAAGTTCAGGATTTTCATTTTGCTTTACATAATATTGGGCAATGTCGTGACAGTTGAATGCTGATGAACCAAATGCACCACGCTGTGAACTTATCCAAGGGTTTCATCATTGCCTTTTCTTCCTTTCCACATTTCATAAGCACTTTAAGGGCTTTTTCCTCGTAACCAGCTCGTTGAACTTCATCACACATGCCCTACCCGGATCGTAACACATAAATAATATCGGACCCCCTTTACCTTTCACGAAAGGGATATATCAGTTTGCTTTGGCAGGTTTCGACACCCGGGGATGCCACCTCCTGCTACCAAACCATCAAACTCATTTTTTATGTAGTAAATACAAGGTTCTTAATTTAATTTTCACATTTTACTTCTCCATTACTTTGTGCCAGAGGCGTTTTGACACCAATTTTCATGTTAAAATCGTAATTCTGAATTTATATTAATCTTTTTCATACTGATAATACTACAAAAAAAAACATTCCGTAATTATTGCCAACTGCCAATATTGATATTTGTTATATTACTAATAAAAATATTTTAAAAATATGTTGGACTGTGAGTATTTTTAAAAAGATACAGTCTATCGAAACCCAGAATTCTTTTCTGTTTTCCTCGTGAAGCCTGAAGAATTTTTAAGCCCTAACACCAAAACCTTTTTCAATATTTGGATCCTGTGGGTTTCTTTTGTCCGCAACAGAGAGGGTTTAAAAATATTTTGCTGAACTAGTAAAAAGGACATAAAATTTCAATGTTTTCAAGTCACACCCTTTAAACTCCCTCTCATTTTCACCCTTATGTTTATTAGCATAACCCTTTGACTGCCTCTTCTATAACAAGCATCCAACTTTTAAGTGATCATCATTTATAATAACAATATGGACGACGATTGCCATGAATTAATAAACTAATAACGTGAGATCCAATTCCTAGGCCATTCTTCGACATAAAAGTGCCCTATATCACCCTTGTGTAACCATATTGCTATTTCAGTTATCCATACGCTTTTTTCTCACGTAAGAAACTTTTCTGATTTAGTCTGAGAGAAGTAATTTTTGTTAATATTTTTTCGATCGTACCTTTCGATGAGGGTTCCTCATCTAGTCATTTCAGTTGCTTACCACATAAAGAAAAGCCTCATTTTGATTGCACCTCACAAAAGCTGACAACAACTCACCTGTCCCTAACCCTCATATGTAAATAAGTATTATGGATATCTGACAGTTTAAGACTTTAAAAATACGACTTTTAAAAAACTAGGAATTCACTAGCTCAGCACGGGAGAAAGAACCTTCTTCGAACCAGCTCATAGCAGATAGGGCACACTCACGGTTTCTTTTTATGCTCCGGTATAAGTAAGATTCATGAGTATGCGTGTGCGTATCTTTAATTTGTTCTTTATTACTTTGTTCGGTATATGAATATATTATTAGAGTTGAGACAAGAGTACAGGTCACTCTTGACACTTTTTTCGCACATGTTATACACTAAGAAATGTTGTTATGAGAGATAAATAGCTTCAGAGGTTTGAAATTAAGTTTGTGCTAGCTGTGGGTAAATCGTGGTAAATAAATAAATCAGTAGAAGTGAACGGATGCCATTGAACATTGCATGGCAAGATGCCATTGAACTTAATTTATTTGAGAAGATAAAATGCAATGGCTTGGACAATACGATGGAAAGTGAAGAAATCAGAAATTATAAAATTTAATAATAATCTAATAAATAAAATTAATGTCTGCTTCAACCCATGGTAAATAATCGAAAATTTTGGCCTGAAAATTAATATAACTGCGATTTTAAATATGCAAAAACTCAGTTGTGACTTCTTGTCCGACAATTCAATTTGTCGGTATGATAAGTGAGAAACTAGGAACAAACTTCAAACACATTTTGTTTTTATTGTATGGAACCACTGTCAATGGTGTAGAACATTGCAAATATAAAGGAGTTGACTCGAATCAACAGCAGAAATTCATACCTGGTGATTAAACAATTTAATTTTGTTATCCAGGACTTCGTGGTAATCAGAAACATTTTTTAACGTATAGGAATTTTAGATAAAAAAAGATATAGTCCATGTAAAGGAACAGGATTTGCATCCTTTCATATGAAAATAAGTAAAAACAAAGTCGGACCACAAAGGGAAAAGAAATATATTTAAATAAAGTTTAAATTGGTAATTGTAAATATTTATAGTTAACTAAAATTAGATGCGAAAAGACTACAGTTACCAAGACTTTTGCATATGATTACATTTTCAACTAATCGGTCACTTCCTCTATTATCTTGAGACATTCAACGAATTTAAATGTCTTTCACAATGGAGATTCATATTACGAAACACATCTTCACCTTCTGCCTCCTGTGTTTTTTTTACAAAGTTTTGTTGATGAAAAGTAAATTTGGAATTTTTATCATACAAGCCAGAAATTAAACGAGGAAATTAGGGACCAAAAGTTCCTAAACTTAAGGAACAGGATTGTGATAGATAAGTTCATAAACTTTTGGTCCTTCTTTATTTTTCATAAATGTAAAGAATTTCCCACTTTTGCTTTCCGATAGGCCTGACGATATTGCAATGTCAATAAAAACGTTAGAATTAAATAAAACATAGTAAAACCTTTAATACTGTGCTATTAAAAAACCACATAAATTTATAAAATTAAATAAGAATATTAAAAACATTAAAAAAATTGTTAAAAAAGAAGGTGATTGTTTTTTTGCCAACAGGCATGTAACCTAAAAACTGGGAGCAAATCTCGAGGAACATGATAAAGAAGACAAATAATTTGTAAAACAAAATAACCGAAAAGTGCAACAGAAATCTTTGTCGCGGTACTATGCGTAAAATGAAGGCAATTATCGTACAGAATGCAGAAGAAAGCAGATGGATGAAAACTTTTTGTTGTAGAAGTTTCCCGCAAAGAATTTCTCGAACGGGTACAATGAACATACATCACACTGTGAGATAGGGCAGATTGCGATTCTGCGATAAGCCAGACACCTCTTTCAACCCTTGCCACTTGGTTGTCACCATGATTTAAGGGATTCGTCACCTTCGGGGGCCCCGATTTTTCCTAACGATAAAGATTTTTTTATGTTGCTTTCTTTACTCGTCAGACATCAAAAGACTTTGGTTTTAACGCTAATTTTTTCAAACCGTCATCTTGTTTCGATATCTGCTGCTCAGAACAGCTAAAACGAAGATCGATGGAAATCTAGGGGCTCAACTTATGGGACTACCATACTGGATTCAAAGATCAAGTTGATTTATTTTGTCTGAAAATCAAGTTAAACTTACAAATAATGCTTGCTAAAAGGCTTTAGCATCTGCAACGACATTTTTTTTATTATCATTTTGAATCAGTGAAATTTCGGCATCTTCATTCTTATTTTGTCTTCATTGCCATCTTCAAACCTGGAACAAGGAAATATAATTAAAAAAAAATTAAAATGTAGCCTTTTTTGATTCAAGCTCTACTTCAAAGAGGAAACAAAGTTTGACTTCTTTAATATATTATTAATTAGAACAGTAAAGGGCTAGTTGTATTGGTGACGAAGATTTAATCTCATGCGTCGGATGTGGGTAATTTTCCAGTGAAGTCGAATCAACCCCGAGATTTCCATTATTATGCCGTCATTTCCAACCGAGCCGGCCTATTAACACCTCTGATCGCCAAAAATGCAAACAGCTTTGTACTACAGGGGCAGTTTTACACAATCCATCTTCCCTCGAGAAAGAAGGTACAGGAGTAAGAGGAAAGTGTCATATCCGAGAAGGAAAAGAATTCGAATGAATTTATCCATCCCTCGGGAGTGGTTAATCGACGATCTCACGCAGCAAATTGTCACAAATCGAACATTTGAAAAAAAGGATTTATAAATCTTCCGATATCAGTATTTGCCGCAGCGATTTACCTAATTCAGAAATTTGATCCTCTTTAAAAGTTTATTATTAATCTATTAACTTCCCTTCGCTATTGTTACCTTCCGACCCAATTCGATATTTAAGTTGACATATTGACAGTAAAAAAACCTCCGAAAAGGAATCGTCAAACAATGTTTTTTAATGAGGATGACAACCATTCATTACTGCGAATAGATCCGATCCGGCACTTTACCGGTAATCCTATATTTCGGTGGAAAAGGATAAAATAGATTGGGCACGCGCGGCACGAAGTGGTTGCATTTCCGATGCGCCGTCCTTGCTCCCCGAGTTTTGGACTTCAAATTAAATTGTAAATTGTTTAATGTGTGCAATAATTTTATCCTGTTTTATCTTAAAAAATCAATAATTTATTTCAGCATTCATAGCACTTTGCACATATAATCTTTAAATAATCATTAATGCAGAACCTACAACATGAAATGCCAGAAGGTATATAATTATAGATGATAACGCCGAGAAAATCTATTTTAGCAGTAAATGATTGTCGTTGGGATGTCAAACAGACCAAATTTCAGACTGTGGGTATTGAAAATATTTGAAGGATTTCGTACGGTAAGTCATAAAATAACGAAGAAGAGGGGAGAAGATGCCCTCGGAATAATCCAAGGATTGTTTCTACATTCTGCAACAGGTTAGAGTGGGATATCATTCATTTTTCTTACAATTCTACGGTTTCCTTACAAACCACTTATCCAGCCATCATCCTTCTCTAAAATATCACTAAGTTTTAATTATCCTTTAAGTTTCTTAATTTTTCGAGCTCTTTCTGAAAGTTGAATCGCCTCGTAAGTTCAATGAAGGCACTCTTCGCGATCGAAAGCACCCGTTCGATGTCTGGCCGAGAAAGACTCAACGAGACATAATTTTTTCATGTTTATGTTTGCATATGTGAATGAATTAAATTTATGATGACAAGTAAAAATGCAGAAGCTCGTATTTGGTGGTTACATTTTTTGTTAAATAAATGAATAAAAAAAACGGATAGATGGCAAACAATGCCCAAAGTATTGGGATTAGGGCCGGAATAAAAAATTGCGGTTTGTGATGTGCACAGAGACACCCTAACCTTCCTTAACCCTCTTTTCAGTAAAACAACATTTTTTACGCCTCTCGTCACCCACAAAAAAAAAATATAATTTTCCATCTTCTTGTGTATTTCACAGCCTCCCACAGGGACTAGCGAACCTCATAAAAAGCATATTTCTCAGTCGGCCTTAAATCATTTTTTAAGTGTCTCTTCTGCCAACAATAACAGGCCGATACTTGAGAATTTTCTGGATGTGCGAGGCCTCGAAACAGGGACCCCCGGGTCGCTGGAGAGATACTCGAACGGGACAGTTTCATTTATACTTTAGAGGGCTCCGTGGTGCTGCCTCTTTTTCAGCTTTCCCAGTAGCAGGAAGCTTTTATCCTCTCGCTCAAACCTCTTATCGTTTGTTATATTTTAAATAATATCATTAACATTATTTTTTCCACTCGATCATGCATATGTAATGATGGAAAAAAGAAACCGTTTTGATGCGGTCGATCATTTACCAAGATGAAATCATCGATGGACCAAAAATCTTTCAGTCGATCACGACAAATTAGCTGCGGCTATTCGATTGCGGTTCAAAACCTCATCTTTTTGTGCCAGCAGTCAGGGTGACTCGGCGGAATCAGGACTTGATTTCGATTACTCCTCCTTTCGGGAGCTGAGGAAGTTTTAAAATTTGCTCCCCTCAAATCCCGGTGTCCATCGAAACACGCAATTCGCCTCAGATCTTAGATCGCCTTTTTGCATGTGTCATCGCTGTTTTTCAGATTTCGAGCTTTTGTCTGGTACGGTAGGATTGCCAGTACCAGCCGGCGGGTCTCATCCAGATCTTCCGTACAATTCCATTCGATTAATGGATCACCGGAATCGCAGGTCACTCTGATGTCCGTGAAAATCAATCTGGAATTGTAAATTTTAAATATTAAAGAAAATTATTAAGTAATTATTATTAAAAAAAAAAGAAATTAATTAGTTATTTTGCGACACATATAGTATTAATAGTTCAGGAAATAATTTAGGAAATAATAGCAAGTTCCATACTCATTTGCAGGGTGTGTCTGTCTCTTTTTATTCAAGGCATGCTTTATATCGAGCACCTGCTTCTTCACGGGACCATACGTGAATACCTTATCTTTTGCGGTTGCTTTTTCTATCCAGAAACAATGTCGGTTTCATTGTTGCAGCACGTGCCTTTGATGACGATTACACGATAAAGAAAGTAATTTATAAAAATGCGATGCGTAAACCAATCATAAAACGTATTTTCTTACGAAAACTCGCCCTGGAAACGGTTTCCTTCCTCAGACGTCTTCGGTTAAGTTTCACTCCAGTTAGCTGGAGCAGAAACACAAACTATCTCTCGAACTCGTTTTTCCTTCCAGTCAGAAATTGGTTAGGTCAGCTTCAGGATCCAAATCCTTTTAGCAGGAAAAGTCCTTCTCGGTGAAAGAGATTTTCCACATGGGTCACCTAAAATCATATCGACTGCTGCTCTGGTAAAGCTAGACTCGTTTTGAACATTCCGAATGGGTTTTTGGTTTTTGCTTATAATTCGCCGCACATGAAATGCGAACGATCTCGTGAATTTTTTGATAATTGAAAGAGGTAAGCGGAAACGTATTCAAAGGAAAGTCTCAAAATTCAGAAAAATAACGAAATTTTTTTTTGCCGACACTCACTTTTGGAATCGACATTCCGGAAGTGGCATTTATCATCCACTTCCAACCGGACCTGGCACCACGGGATCACGGGTAGCATGGACATTGAGGACTGACTGACGTCAATTGCTTTTCGAATGTTTGTGCAACAGCAACCCTGAAATGCTTAAATCCCGATCATTCCATCCACGCAACTTCAACCGGGTATAATGAAATTAATGAATTTAAATGATATAATAAAAGTAAAGAGGAGAGCACAATTAAGAGGAGAATTATAGAGGCTTAATGAGTGAAAAAGAAGCGAGAGGGGTGTGGTTTGAGCAGCTCCGAAAGGACTCCGATTGGCCGAAAGAGCGAGCAATAAGGCTTTACTGGAGGGGAGATCGACACGAGCATGCCACAGAGGGGTCAGTAAAATGATCAGTCGGGTTCTGGAGCTGGAGAATCGTACGCATTGATTTGGACCCGAAAATCGGGATTTCATATTAATTTCAAAAGTGCTAGCCTTTGTATATCTCAGCGAAAATAGCTGGACAACCCGGCTGAGTAAGAAATGGTTGTTCTGTAAGTAAATACTTCGTTTAGTTTTCCCTCTTTACGTATGTCGTCTCCCCAAAAAATTATTACTCGAATATAAAGCGAAAGAGAAAATCCAATGCTTAGCTAACTGAAAAGCGGAAAATGTCGCTTTCCACATCCCCCCAATTCCTATTGGTGATTCTTAAGTACTTGCGCTTTAGTCTCCGCGGAAGTTGAGAGAGTCAAATGTGAGCGGAAACGTTAAATGCAAATCATCTTCAAGGAAACTTTTTATTACGAAGATTTGATTTTCTTAAGAGTGATTTATTAAAAGTGGAAAATGCTGTTCAGATATGTTAAAATGGAGCTACTTCTCCCGTTTTTTCGGATTAATGTCAAATAAAAAATCTTTCCCAATTTGAAATGGATTAAATTTTTTATTTATTTTTTTTTCTTGATAATTTCTAATAATGCGATTCTAACAATGTTATGTGGATATGGTGCAGGCAGGAGAAAGCCTACCCTGTAATGAACCACGGTCTCACATGCACCAGAGTGCAGTCCCGGGGCAGGCTGCAGGATTGGGACATTAACGACACGAGTATTCCACAGGTAGAGCAAAATTTTTTTTATTTTGCATTTTGTAAAGCTATTGTAATCTTATTATAAATAAGTAGTATGGAAAACGCTTTAATTATTGTACAATCCTCTTGTTTGATTGCTGAATGATAGATGATCAAATTTGCAGTCATCAATATTTACCTTTCGGAATTTGAATTTCTTTCGATTACTTGACAATATCCCACTTTTTCATAAGGAAAATGTAATGCCCTTAAAAATGTTTACGCAAAAATCTAAGTCTCTCCCTCAGAACTGCTCATTGTTACAACTGCATGCGCACATTTAGACCTCATTCTGAATATTTTATGCGATAACTCTTTTATGTATGTTTTCCTGTCTATCCCCTGTCTTATCAGATTTCCTTTTTTTAGCAATAAAAATCAATCAAATATTGCGTTACTTCTCGAATGATTTAAGTCATCGCAACCGTGGATTTAGATTGGGATTTTGGTTATGGTTATGCGAAAATTACAAAAAAGTTCACTAAGCTGACTGCTCCAACCGCGATGAATCCGAGTTGGATGACCCTGTTAATGAATTCGACATAAAATCCGTCGTCAGTTACAATGTCAATTACATGATAGGCGATGGTCTCTTTGTACCCCTTGAATGTTAGAAAGCCTGTAAGGCGCTTAGTCATTCTTGAAATTAGCTGAAGGGGTCTAGAGGTATTGACTTTAATAAAAACCAACGAAATTAGAAGTCTCTGATGATTCTGAGTGAGCTTTGTGTTTTGTTTCTTTAAATTATTATTTAAGTATTATTCTTAAGAAACTATTTTTGCATTGCTGTTCAAATACTACCTTAATTTTTATTTACATAATATTTTCCTTTCCCTTTCTTTAAAGATTTTGATCTATTATAAATTCTAGTCAATCTCATATATATATATATAAAAAATTAAAACTTGATCTCGCGATGCTTTTCGTAAAAAAAAAGTGAAAATTCAAAGTTCGCCATTTCTAAAAACACATAGATGTTATTCAACTTTTAGCTTTTTAATATGGAATATAATTATATTGATATCGATCCGCATTAATTTGATCTTTATTTAATGCAAATTTATTCACAGATGTGGCTCAGCAATTGAAGCTGAAATTACCTGTCCGTTAGGTTTTTAATTTTATCGATTTGGTCCCTACTATTTACGTGTTTTCCTGAATGTCAATTAGGATCACTATCTTGCTCATAACCTAAGCTTTAAAAATAATTATTGTCCTTAAAAAACTTCTTTTTTAAAAGATGCAATGTAGCTGACTTGAAAGCAGATCATGAGTATTGAAGGCTGGTGATCTCAAAATCTGGCAGTACCGAAAGTGCATAATTTGAGGGAAGATTGTACTTTTCAACATGATCGGATTTAAAAAAAAATTAGTAGATCGTATTAAAAACATTGATTACTCCTATTGCCATTACCAGATATTTTCGCATAAAAAGATTAAGAATTCCTTATGTATACTTCTTGAAATGATATCGTTAATTATTTTTACACACCTCCGCGCATTTTCTCAAAAATAGTTTTCAACATTCCTCTAGCTTATCTAACGCGGACACCACGAAAATTGGATATTTCTGTATTATAAAGTTTTTGATTTCGTCAATAATTTGTTCAGCTTCTAATGTACAAAATTCTTACTCTATCAATCATTTTTTCATATTGTTTTTTGTAACTGAAAAATTGTATTTCGTTAACTTAAAAGATTTAATATTTATTATATTTATACATGATGTGTATTCGAATTAATTGTGTTTGAATCTCATTGAATAAGGTTAAGTTTCTGCAGTTATATTGTTAAATGCATCCTTCACATATCATGACATATACTAAAAGAATCTAATGACCCATTACTCATTATTCTTAACATTTCATAGTTTTGTCTAATTTCAATCTCTTCTCATGTTATTATATTTTCGCTTGAGATAAATATTACCATTGTCGAAAAGTTTTATCTTTTGAATATATTATTAGTTGCATCAAATTAATTTTTTAAGGTGACGGAATTCGATACTTGGGAAGAGTGGGCTAACGGCCATTGCAGAATGGTCTATCCATCAACTTGCGAAGAAGCCAAGCGCCACACTTCCGGATGGGCTATGAGAAATACTAATAACCATAACGTTCACATACTTAAAAAGTCATGCTTGGGAGTTCTCGTCTGCTCTCTCAGATGCATTCTACCGAACGGGGACGAAGTTCATCTCAGGCCCGCCATTTGCGATAAAGCTAGGAAAAAGCAGCAAGGTAAATGTGTAGAACCTTTTTAAGCCATCTCATTAAAAAGAAAACCATGTCTTCAATTTAAAATTATAAAATAACTGTATTTTCAGGTAAACCATGTCCTAATCGTCAGTGTCTCGGCAGACTGGAAGTTTTGGCTTGCAGAGGTCATTGCGGATATCCCGTCACGCATTTCTGGCGACACACAGATTATGCGATTTTCTTCCAAGCCAAGGGGACACATGATCATCCTCGACCCGAGGCAAAGTCTACTTCTGAAGCGAGAAGGAGTCTAGGAGCAGGCAGAAGAGTGAGAGGTCTCGCAGTGATACTTGCAAGAGAGGCAGCCATGGGATCTAAGGTTCGTTTTTATGTTGCAGTTTCAAATGTGTAAATTAATCACTTATTCCATTATTTAATGTGATAACTAAACATTAAACACTGTTTTGCAAACTGAACTTTTCGTTCAGTTGCAAAAAACGGAATTTCATTTAAAAAAATTGAATACAAATCACAGGTCAGAATAAGAATCCGTCACTACACAATGTTAGCCGTGAATTAAAAAAAAAAAGAAATCTTGAAAAGAAATTAGTATGAATTAAGAATAAAATAATACTGTTAACTAAACTTTTAAAATTTTGGAAAAATGTTTACTAAACTTGTATGATTTTTCTGTTTTGGAAAAGCCGCGGTTCTTTTAACGGTCTCCGCGACAATGTTGCCAACTGAATATTTCTTTACCTAATTTTCCCTGCTTCCTGTTTGTGACACATATCCTTCACTTCAATTGTTTCTCATATTTTTCAATATTATTTCTGACTGTGTTTTTAGATTATGTCTCTACGGGAAGGAAAACGGCCGGAAGGGCTTCACCGCCTTAACTCTAGACCATTATTTCCGTGTTCCACCAATCAACCCCTTCCACCTCCACTTATTTCGGATAATACAAAAGGTATGGCTTTATGTTCTTTAACACATTTAAGAGGTTCACTTGGGCAACATAAATTCAATTTACATTATCGAGGGTTATCTCTTTCAAAGAAAAAAACATTGTGGACATTTATGAAAAAATTATTGCAAACTGAAAATTTAACCACTATTTCAGACTCATACTATCCCATTATTTTTTTTTGAAAAGTTTTTCAGACATGGAGAAATTTAAAGAAATTTTTTTTTGCAGATTTAACGCTATAGTAAAAAAAGGGAAAATAAACTTTTGCTTTGAATCAGTTTCAAATATTGCGTCACCATAACGAAAAATGTTATGAAATATTCCTTTTAAAATTTTGATTATAAATTTCTAAAAACATAATGTTATAACAGCTTTGTATTAACGCATAAAATTCATAAATTTTGCACGTTTGCAGTTACATCTTGTTCTTGTCCTCCGTTTGAATGCCTCTGCAACGATCTCCTAAACCAAATGCATTCGTACCAGTCACATTCGACCAACGTCGCTTACCACTCTAACAACGGATACGAGGACGCCCACTGGACTAATCCTCCCGAAAACAACGGCTATTACGAAGCTAGTCAAAATGAAGACCTCTACTTGCAGCCGTGTGATTTCACCCCCCTTAACGGCGACATATTTCAGCCGGAAGAGATCTTCCAGCTGGATCACCCGCTACGGTCGGGAGAGCAGGGGCCGTCCGACGCTGCTCGGTCGCCTACCATAATTCTAGATCTCGGGAACGGCTCCGGAGAAAAGGATCTCGTTAAGTCGGAGCATCAAGGCTGGATGTGCCGAAATCAGTCATCCCTTGTACCCGTCGACGATAACAGCAGCAGTTGCAGCCGCTATCCGTCCACATCGCCGAACAACAATTTCCTGGTCTTCCAACAAACTCAGAGCTGTCCACCTCATAACAGACTCGACGAATATCCGACGGAATACGTTCACGGTTTGATGAAGGCGGAGGGAGGCTTCACTGCCAAAGAAGGAGCCTTCGTATACAGTTGTGATGTGGAAAGTGAGAAAATGAAGTTGAACTGCCAGGACATGTTAAACGAAGAGCTGGATCCGCGGTATGCGTGCTTTCCGTCCGAGGGTGCGAGGGTCGAGCAGGAGTGCGCGGCGGATGTGACGTACGAAGACGTTCGGCATCAGAAAGAATTCGGTTCGGTGGTTCCCGGGAACTGCGGCAAAGTCGGTGGCAAAAACATTTCCTCGGACTACGGATTGTTTCCAGAGATCCTGACGAATGCGGATGAACTCATCGACTGCCATCAAACGCTAAACAAAATGTGCGCGAGTTTGGACTCAAATTTCAACCAGAAATCCATTCAAGATCCGCTTTATTTCTTGGATCATTCCGACGTGAGAGTGTCTTGTGATAACCAAAACTTAAATGGTTACCTACATCAAACGCAATTATTCAATAATCAGTCACATTTTCAACACATTCCCAATTAACTTAATTGAACCCATGTTACGGAAATGTACAATAATGCAATATATGTAAAACATTTTTTCTCTTATTGACTTCGACATTATTTTGGCCTACCTCGACCACTCGCTGCGCCAGAAGTACTTCAATTTCTGTTGGCGGTTTCAAATTCTACCATTCACCTTGCGCATCAGTAGTGAAATGATCCCCATCACCGGTCAGTACAACGAAAAAAAAAAAGAATAATCAAGTCACATCCAAAAATTAGTAAATATTAAGTTGTCGGATACAAATTCAAAAAAGTAAACCATAAGATCGCAACATTTAAAATCTTGTTTATCTGACATTATCAATAAAATTAATCAACATAATTTTGATTAGTTCTTTAAATTTTTTATACTAATCAGAAAAAATATAAAAAAATTATTTAATGGTATAGATCTAATAACTTGTACTACGTAATATATCAAAAGATATAAAATGCATAAATATATGAATTACACATTGCATTGATACAATTCCGTTTGTAGGTCCTCTTTCATTTTAATATTTTATGTTTTCAAAACCTGCCTTATTAACCGAAGGCTTTCTTAAATACTCATTAAAAAATCTAATTTTCAATTGCATCTCAATATGGAATAAGAATTATTTCCAGTTGGAAAAAAGAAATTATTCTTTTTAACATTCTGTGAAGTATAGTCAATTATGTATATATATATATTTTTTTTTTATTAATTCACGGATGATACATCACAATTACCGAAAGAAATGCGAGAGTTGGAGGGTAAAAGCTGCTTTGATGCCCCTAAACCATTCATCCACCATCGAGTTCTCTCTCCCCCACTCTTGCCTTTGTTCGTCAAAGGAAATTGAAGAAGCGGAAGCCGAATTCGAGTCGAAACGAAAAAAGAAGGGGGAGGGGGTGGAAATCCGGAAAATATGATGAGGAACTGGTTTATCGCAAACAACGTGAAATCTCCACAGAAACTGATGATCTTTATTTCACAAACATCATTACAAATTTTATAATTAAAACTTTTGTTTGGAAAATAACATTTTGAAATAGGACAGTTTATTATTTAAAAATAAAAATTAAAACTTATTTTTGTTAATGGAATAAAAAAAGAAAAAGGTTTCAAACTATTCAGAAAAATAAATTTAAAACTCTCAAACAAAAGATCGATATTAACTTGAAATACTGGAAACGTTTTTATATACTTTATCAATTGTTTATTGTGATAAAAATTTGCCTCGGGACTACAATGCTGCCTCAAACTATTATTTAACATCAAAGTAAGAGCTATCGAACGGAAATACAGAAGAAAAAACTAATTTCTGTACTGTTCACTGGCATTTAATGAAGAGAATAAAATGATATATGAAGCAAGCAAGTTATTTAAGAAAAGAGTGACCTTATAATTTTTGTACATGAGGCTTGAGCGCGTTAATAATGATAACCAATTTACAACGTAGAACTTATTACATGAGAAATATTAGTTTAGTTTAGTGAAGACAGATAACGTCCGTGAAATTTGTGCTCTCTTATAAGGTTCAACGAACAAAATGTAGCCTCCGAACGTTTTTTTCATTAATTACAATTTTAACCACACAGGTTTAAAAGTGAAATACATTTTTTTTTTGCAGCCAATCGAGCATAAATGTGTTGCTGATTCGATTAAAGATGAAACACAGAAAATTTGACTTCTTGACCAATTTTAGAAATCGGTTTCGTCACCGAAATTAAAACTTTGGCCGATCACAAGGGACACATTTACGGCCCTTGAAACCACATAAAAGTAATCAAAATTTTCCCTCTCTCTTTCACTAATCCCTCCACGATCTGAAAACCAAGGCAAAGAAAACTGTCGGGGAAACGCCTAAATGGCAGCCGGTGGAAAGTGCCAGAAATCTTTGAATTTATAAAAGTGAGTTAAAAAGATGCAGTAATAAAAGAATTAAAAAATTTTTTTCCCTATAAAGTACAAGTTTGCTAAAATTTGTACAAGGAGACAAAGTTTCGAACGGCCTTTCTTTTTAACGTGTGCAATTCACTGACTGGCCATTCATCGATTTTGTTCCAATTTCGAAATAATAATATTCCGAAATTCCAATTTCGAAAATAAAATAATATTAAATATTGCCTCAGGTTACAATAAATCAATATAAAATGTTAAATTTATATACTTTCTTCAAATTGAAATTAAGATACATAAAAAAATTTTCTCTATTAAAAATCTTTAAAAATTAATTTCTTTCACCCATTTATAAAACAGGTTAAAAGTAAAAAGCCATTATATAAATATATATATACTTTTATATATATATCAATATTGAATAAAATAACGTTATACACAGTGACCATGTTCTTGTCTTGATGTATGTTAAGAAAAGGGAAGGACAAACGGACTAGACTTTTGAGATACCTTTTGTGTAGAATATATTAGAAACCGAAAAAAATAATTTCCTCCCCGGAAAAATTCTGCCTGAAGCTTGAGAAATAAATTTTACAATATTTAGAGGAAAACGTTAGATGAAACTGATACTAGGGCGAAAGCATTACATATTTATAAAAAATAAATGTTCATCACAAAAATTAAGAAATCAATTACAAAATCGCGATAAGGCATTTTGTTTTATTCAATTATTTATTTATTTATCTACCTGGACGAAGTAAATTCACTTTTTTCTTCACATTCTTTACCAGAATCGTCAATACTAGACAACTGACTAATTGTAAGTTTGCTTTCTAAAGAATGAGTCATTGAGCTTTTGCTACTTTTCGGACTTTGCTGAAGGCTGCCGCATAAAACTTCATCGCACTGGCTGGAAGATGATTGTTGGCCGTATTGTTGCAGATTATACTTTGAGAGTAAAGCGTCCTTAGAATCTTTCCCAAGAGGCTTTACTTTAACGCGATAGAATTTTGTTCCTCTTGGAACTCTATACCTATTTTCTGACTGGAAATGAAACAAAAATTTTGAAACAATCAGACACTAAATAACGACAGTTCATTTGCATAATCCATATTGGTTAAGTGATAAAATTAATGATTCCTTTAAAAGCAAACGAATCCACTTGAATGAAAGAGGAATACGTCAAGTAAAAGAAAAAATAAATAGTAAGCCGATTTATTAATCTCAGTTACCTTTTTCGCATGACAATATTCCTTCTCAACAATTTGAGCAGTGCAATATAGTTTTCGCGGTGATCCGTCAGATCTTGGTTTTAGTCCAAGATTATCTAATGAATCCGAATGTAAAAAGTAAAGAGTAGAAGTTTCTTGTAGTATTGTATAATTAGCATGTTCGACATTCCAGACTACCAATACCACATCTCCGACACTACACGACGTAATACTAATTTTGCCTTGTTGCACTAACGGTTTACCCTACGGGGTTTAAGAAGTTATTAATGTAAAGGTGAAAATAACAACTTCACTGTAAACGTTATAAATATATTTTTTATATACAATATAATTTTTTATTAATATTCATTTAGGGAGTTTGCCTAAATATCTTCATAAATATTATGATTCAGTAAATGTTTTATTTCTCTAAAAAAATTATATTCATTTTAAAACTAAGAATCTCATAACAACACTTATTCTGAAAGCAAAATTATACTTACTAATTTATTTTTAACAGACTTATCACTTCGTACAAATGTTTCTGGACTAGTAGAGGCATCTTTTAATATGACTTCACTGGAATAAATGAAAGGATATTAAAGAATTTTTAAAAAAATTTAAATTCATTCTTTTATCTAAATTTTAAAAATTTATTTGAAAATTATACTTTAATAAGTTTTTTTAATGAAGAAAAATTTTAATAACTAATTATATGCAGCAAATATATGATTAAAATATATAAAAATATGTCAGTGAAATTAAAAAATAACAAGAAAATATAAAATTTTTGCAGCAGTGAAATGAAGTAATATTCGTGACTTTCCTTTTCATATTTATTGGTTTAAGTGCAGTCTTTATCTAACATAATGTTTGTAAAACATATTATTATTAGTATTAATATTAAGACAATAATATATTAATCTGCATTTTAGACATTAATATAAAACAATTTTTGAAGAAGCAAAAACTTACGTATCAGCCGTTGAAGCTACAGATGTGCTCATGATATCTGTAAGCTTATTCTTATGTCTTTCTTTTTCTAATTCAGCAGCCATTGCAATTTTCTCCCTTTCCAAAACGTCAATTCTTTCTATTAAGGGATCAAGCGTCCCTGCTCCTGGACTGCTTCTGAAAAAATTAAAAGTATGTACATCACTCACGTTTCTTCTTTCTGTTCAACCATGGGTAACTTCTTAAATTGCATTTTTTACTAAGCGTGGAGAATTTAATTAATACTGATTTGATGAATTCAGAGGACAACAAAGTGTACAATTAAAATGTAAAAGTAAAAGTAAAAACATCTTTAGCAATGTATTACCCCGGCCGAATTTGTTCCCCATCGGTTAATAGCCTGATTGTATCTCTGAGACGTTGACACTCAGTTGTTAAATTATCTTGACGACTCAATAATTGTTCAATTACATTATTTTTCTCACTCACTGCTCTGTTAACTGCCTCATTTAACCAAATTTGCTTTTCTTCTTCCATTCTAATTTTCCCTAATTTCAATTCGTTTTCTAATTTGCAAGCCCAGTTTTGCCTTTCAGCTTCCACAGCTTCTTGAATAGCTTTTTCTTTTTCAAGAACGGCATCTTCTTTCAGCTGAAATACAATTGCTTCGTGTTTTGAAAGTTCAATTGAATCAAACCTCTGAAATTAAAAAAAATTAACGTATGTTGAATGAATTTGGAAAGGAATGATTATAAGTTTTATAAAAGTTTTATTTTTAAGACTAACCTCTATTTTCTCCGAAGTAGCTTCAGTAGGACTTTTTTCCGTACAAGCTGCTGACATTAATCTGAATTTACTTCGCAAATTTTCTATTTCCGTTTTATATTCAACTGTCAATTTTTCAGATGTCTCTTTAATAGCTTTTTGCCTTTCAATTTCGGCTTCGCCTAGTATTTTTTGTTTCATTGCTTCTAATTGTTGATTGTATTCAATCAAAAAATTTTCTTTCAATTCATTTTTTATTTTTTCTTTATCTATTTCAAAATCTGTTCCTGATAAAATAAAAGCCGTCCCTGTTTCAGTTGTCTCAGTGCTAACGTCAGCGTTTACTTTTTTATTTTTTACGATTTCTTCATGTCTTCTTTCTTCCTAAAAATTTCATGTAACATCGGTGAATTTTATTTAATAAATAAGCAACTGAGAATTCCTTTCACATTAAATTTAATCTTAGTAAAAAAATAATCTTACTTTCATTTTCATCAGTTGTTCTTCAAGAAAAACAATTTTACATTGATATTCAGTATTCAATTGATCAGATACAGCCTGTACGACTTTCATTCTTTCTTGGACAGCACCTTCTAACTTTGACTGCAGTTCTTGACAAAGTTGTTGACTTGTAGATAAACTTTCGCTCAAGCCTTGCTTTTCGTTTTCAGCATCCTCTAAAATGCTCTTTATTTTATTCATGTCTTCCGTTACTACGCGTAAGAGCTCTTCCTTTTCCTTAACAGCCTAATAAATAAATAGAACAAATAAGATAATTGTTTTCATTTGGAAAAATTAAAAACTTAAAATTCAATGAAATCTGTCTCAAATTTTCGTTATTAAAAATTATAAAAAGAATTTGTTTCTCAAAGTAATTGCTCTCAATGTCAAATGTAATAAGATGCGAAATACTGTGAATTTGATTTAAATAATAAAAGCAATAATTTAAATCAGTACAAGAAAATCATTATAAATATTATTTAAAAATTATATAACCTTTTACATTATGAAAAACCTGACCTGTTTCAATGCCTCTGCTTCTTTTCTTGAATTATTTAAAATATCATTAATCTGTTTTTGTAAATTCTCTATCTCTTCCATGCTGCCTTTTGTTATGATACTAATGTGATTTTGAATGTCTTTTACAAGCATTAAAATTGCTTCCCTATCAGAAACTGAGCTGTTTTTCATTTCAACTAGTTCAGCCTTAAGATGACAAGCTGTTTGATTCGCAAGTTTACCAGCAGCTGATAAATGAGAGCGAAGTACTTCCACTTCTGTTTTAGAAGCTATCAAAGTTTCCTAAAACGATCAGATTTGCAAATATCTAAATTAATAATATTGCTCTGTTAAAAAATGTCTAAGTAATTTAATTTAGATTCAATTACAATATGGAATTCAATTTTTCAATTTAGAAGTAGAACAATAAATGAACAGACTGCTCTCTTCTTATTTAAAAATACAATTTGAATTAAAAGTTAATAATTTAATCATTTCCATTAATCCAGTTTTATTATTTCGAGCTTTTAAACTGAGACTGACAAGAAGTTAAATTTATTTAGGATAAAACTTTTTTATAAATTCCAAAAATCTAAAAACAAAACCTTCATATTAATATTTTCGAAAATTGAGATTAATAAAGAATTATCCACATTTAAGTTTTTTCATTTATACAGATAGGAAAGACAAAATAATACTATTTTTTTTTCTTAAATTTGGTCTTATGCGATTTTTTTTAAAATCATTTTAAGGTGCTAAAAAAACTTCTAATACCGCTAAGATAGAAGTGGATTTTCAGGTTGTAAAATACCTGAAACTGGGCCACTTGAGAATGAATAACTTCTTCGGAGGAAACAGAATACGTTGATGGCATTGACTCATCTAAATAGAAGTCCGTTGTCACAAATTCCTGATTAAAAATAGGATAAGGACAGGACAAGGAAGAATTAGGATTGATATCTTTCGACGGACCAACCTCAAATTTTGAATCAGGAGGAGCTCCATTTTCGACTGGACTCTGGCAAACTTTTTCAAATTCTTCTGTATCCGTCTCAGATTCAAAGTCCCTAAACCAAGAAAAGCAATTTGTATTTTCTTTTTCTTATTTTATGAAAAATTATTTAGTCTAACTAGCATTTAAAATTGATATAATCCATTAAAATTCTATAATACAAACCTATCGTCTTTGTGCTGTACTACCTTGACGCGCTCGCCTTCTTGCTCTGACGGTTGGAGTAATGTTTCATCTAATTTCGAACTCAATCCAACTTCAGATACAGCAGCGACCAATCTATCTTCCACGGGCACGTTTTCTTTGCTATCGGATGATTTTGTTTCACTAATCGATTTAGTCAAAAATATTTGAGCAATAGTGGACAACTTTGTCATAGAAATACTCAAGGACAATTCTGGAAAACATTCTTTTAATAGCTCTAAATCCTTCGTAGTTATCTGGAAAATTATGAATTTCAAATTATGGTTGATTTTAAGTTTATTTTTAAGGCTTCTTGAACTGCAAAAATGAAATAAAACCATTTAATGTTATAATTATCACCTTTGGTAAGTTAATATCAAAAGGTGCAGGGGCTTGTGTGGCAAATGGTGGAGGATTATCTTCAAAACCTGGAAATAAGGACTGCAGGAAATGACCCTCAAACTGAGATTGAAATTCCCTCCTCTTTTCGAACTCTTCATTATAAACCGCAAGAAGTCGGCAACTCATATCGCTAGCCCACTAGAAACAAATTTCAATAGAATGCATTACAATTAATACATTCAGACTTAAAAGAAATCGTAGCAGCAAGAAGAATAGTTCAGTATAATTACAATTACTCGCATAATTGACTCACCGTTAAGAAAGCTTGTGAAAAATTTTTCCGTCTGATTACTTCACTCACTGCAGCAACATATACCTCAGGTGCTCTTTGAATTTGTCTTATGATTTCTATATATCGGCGCAGCCTCTTTAAATTTTCGTGATATATCATTAATTTATTAGTAACATTTAGAATTAAATTTTCAACATACATAACCCACCTAAAGAACAAAAATTTACTATTATAAAATTTTTGCGACATAATTCATTCTTTTCTTCCTTAATAATCACACATCAAAGTAAAAATGATAGCATAAAATACATAAAATTTAAATGTAATTTTGTATACATTAAGTATGATAATAATGATAACGATTATCATGATAATGGTGCTGAGAATTATGATGATGATGATGATGATGATGACGATAAATATAAGTAAATTAAAAAATATAGACAAAGGAATCATAAAAATTCCTTAAATAGCCAAAATTTGAAAGACATAAATCAGATTTATTTCTTAATTTTATTTATTATATTTTAAATTAATTAAAAAATAAAAATTTACTAATTTAATAATTTGTTGTGCTATTTAGATAATAATTGAAAGTAATTATTCTTTTAATTGCAAAAAAGATCAAAATATGAAAAATAATATTATTTCAATTAATGAATGAAGATTAAAGCGTTTTACCCAAGTCTATGGTACAAATTAATACTAAGTTCTTCCTTGGCTTTAAAGCATCTTCTCCTAATATCACAGAGCATATGTTGATTTTGCCACATGACTAAAAGTTGCCTACGATGAGAGGCACATAAATCGGGCAAAATGGATGCATCATTAAGGATTCCAGCTCGGTTTTGGTTTTGTACAAGTGCTTGAGCGAGATCACTTTGTTCTTGCACAATTTTTTTGGTCTCAACCATTAATTGCTCTAATCCAAACAGTCTCTCTTCCAAACCCTTTATTTCTTTCATACCACTTTTATTTGAGGCATCTAAAGCTGCGGCAATTTCAGCTTTAAGTGACTCTAGAACATCTTCGTCTAATTGTTCTAAACTTCGATGAGCTTGTTCCACCATTTGCTCTATACTACTTTGATCATCTGCTGCTGATATCCAGACTAAAAGCGTCATTTCATTAACTTTTCCAGAATTTTCGTCTTTGCATTCTTCCCCTTGACTAATTTTCTTACTATTGTTCATACAACTTTCGGACTTCGCAGTGGCTTCGGAATTAGAAAAATTCAGAGCATTTTCCATTAATGGTGGAAGGATGGGTATCTTGGATAAAACTTCTAAATCATTGCTGAAACTAAGAAAACAATTTATTTCATTATTTTACTATTTTTAAAATAAATATATTATTATTTAAAAAGATATTTACGCCACTACCGACATTCTTATGTTAACATTAAAGAACAAAATTTAATGTTACACAGTGAATTACTTTATCTTTTATCTATTAATAAACAACAAATGTTTACCAGAGTAGATATTTTTTTACTTTATTTTTATATAAATCAATGATCTAAACTAAGGTTTTTTAAATCAAAAAATCTGACATAACATTCCAAATATTTGCAATTTTATTAAAAAATAAAAAGATATTAAAGTTCAATAAAACTGTTATGTGACATTTAGTTAAAAATGCAAAAGTGTCATTATTGATGTAAGAATTTGTTTATTATTTATTAGAAATTCATATATATTTAATAAAAAAATTTTTAGAATTTATAAATTTTATCTGTTTAAATCGTCAACTTACTTTTGTAATATTTTTAAATTTTCCTCTCTTCCTTCTAAATGCTGTTTATAGCTTTGTTCAAACATGTCACTTTTTGCCTTGAAGGCTGTTGTAATATCCTCTAAATTTGCTACTGCCGCTGCCCACCCTTGTTGTTGAAGATGCTGATCATGGACCAGACCTTCGCAGACGCGAGTATGATCTCGGGCAAGTTCGCAAAATTGTTGTGCAAGATGAGCTCGCGCCACTACTGTACTATATTTTGCAGGCATGCCCAGGGAAGCATCAAACATTTCTTTCATATCAGAATCTGAAAATGGATGTGAGATAAATCAAATTATAAATTCATTATTTCTTATTATTAATATCATAAATTATTTAACATCATTGCTACTTAAATACTTAACATCATAAATCATATAACATTATTGCTAACATTTATTTATGTTGTCATAGATACATACTTATACATAAATAACATTATTAACATCATTTGATTTAAAACACATTGATTGTAAAAAATTTGTAAAATTTCTGTTCAATTTTCAAGGCCTATTTTCATAATTGTTGATACACAAAAAAAAATAAATCAAAATATATGATACTCTAAATTTATAATTAAAGGAAGTAACAAAAGTATGATTTGTAATAAGGAATTAGGATTTAGCAATAATTTTGCAATATAAATTAGGATTTAAAAAAAAATCACAATTTATTCAGTGTATTATTTAAAATAAATTAACAATAATTATTACTTTTTACAGTGCTAAAATCTAAACAATTTTACAATCCAACAAAATAGCATAACATTAACTGTCTAAGAATTATAAAACCAAATACCATGTTATAGCAAAAAATTTTGTTTAAATTTTATTTTTTTTTATCAAAGATAGAAAAGTATTAGAAATTTAATACTCCTATACAATAAAAAGAATGCATAATCAAATTTCTCTGTAAATTTGTTTTTGATCTACTTGGGAAATTTAATTATAAGAGAAGAAATTAATCTCAAATTTGTTCAACCTTAAGAAATGAAAAATTGGATCAAATTTTATAAATTTTTTCAATTCAATGAAATTAAATAATAATAGTAATATTTACAAATTATACTTACAGTAAAAGATTAATATAATTAACTACAATCAAATAAATTAGCAAAATAAATTTAATAGCTTACCAAATCCATAGTCAAAATTTGGTGAAGGAGGTTTAGCATTTTCCAAAGCAGATTTGCTAAAGAGATAGATGGGATTTGTATCAGTGCCTGAAGAATAACTGCATACTCTTGCTGCTGGATCAAGACACTCGCCACCGCTTACAAGTAGTACTTGCTTTTCAACTGGTATTTTACATGTCCTTTCAATTGATTCCTTCAACTGTTCTACACTTCCTAAGGCCAGATTCATCTCAAATGTCATCATTGTGCCAGTATCTACGTGAAAAACGTACAGCATGATGCCGTCTCACTTTGTGAACCCAGCACCACATAGGTCCCTATCTTGACAGAAATTCAAATACTGAAAGCAAAAAAATAGCTGTGTATATCCACGATTGATTAATTATATGAATGCCCCACAAAACTTTTTCAAAATAACGGAACTACGCTACATGGTTAACATTAGTGGCAAAGAAAATAAACTCAAAAAAATAACCGTTTACTGAACAAGAAAATAAAAACAAGAGAACAAAGACATTTAAAAGCTGTGCCAATATTTTTCACTCTACTAAAAATTAAAGGAAAAAAGAGCGAAAAGTTAAAAAAAATATCAGAAAAATCGTTAAATTTCCCTTATAATGTTAAGAACTGTTTACACAAATGCTTGTACCTTTTCTAAAAGAGTTCTCTATTATAAAAATCATCTCCTTCAATACTAATGGCGGACTACAGCTGTTATCCATAGAGGTACTTAATATATATGTATACACCATGAAGAATCAAGAAAACATTATAATCAGTGACGTCACTTTAAGTTCTGTTCGCAACATTTTGATATCCTCTGCTGAAATTGACGTGGATGTAAACAAAATAGTTTCTAAATTTCTTCTAACCATTTTTCTAATCGATTTTTTTTCTTAATTTCACAAAATTTGAGATAAATGAAAAAAGTATGACTTCGAACTTTCGAAATCAAGATGGTTTATTGGCGAGAGTCAATTTCCCTCTTTATTGCTTACAAATGTTAACCAGCAGGCATGTTCTCGTAGCTGGTGGTGGAGGAGCATCAAAAACGGGAATAGCTAATGGATTTGTGAGTTATTTATGAGATGAAATTACAATGAAAATCCAATATTTAAGCTGGAAACAACTGAAATTTTATTTTGAATAATTTGGCTAACTTTCATATTATCGATTCATGTCGCTAATGTATAATGTACATAATCAATAAATGTTCAGTATCAATTTCCCTCATTATGAAATCTTAATGATATTTAAATTTTATTTCAGGAAATTTTTGAAATCAGCCACAATGGAAAGCATTTTATAGCAGAGGAAGTTATACGACATGAAACTGGTCCAAATGTTGTAATGAATTGTGCTGCATATTCAAATGATCATCATATGTATTTGGTCTCAGGACAAGAAAGTCATTGCCAGTTGTATACAGTTGAGCCCTTGATTCAAGATAACAAAGTTAAAGATGAAAATTTACCACAAAATAATGTAAAACAACGCAGAATTCCAGAAGAAAATCACAGCAATCCAAAGTGTAAAGTAGATAATGAAAATTTGAAATCCAAATCATTAACTTTTAAAATCAGGCCTTCTGATAGAATTCAAACTGATTTTAGGTGAATTAATATGTTGGAACTTTTACTTTTTATTGCTGAACAAATTTTTTTGTGACACAAAATTTTTAATTTTCAGTGAATATGAACCATTACAAAAAGTTGTCAGAATATCATTAAAAGGACATTTTCTGGCAACAGCTGGTGTAGATGGTCATGTTAGAATATGGAAATTTCCTCATTTAAAAAAATTGATTGATATAGCAGCACATTCAAAAGAAGTTGATGATTTAGATTTTAATCATAGTGAAACAGAGGTAAATAAATCATTGTCATTTATAGATTCATCAAAACTTATTTATTATAAGTCCAAATAATTAAAATAAATATAAATTTGCATGTTTTAGCTTGTAAGCCTATCAAGGGATGGCACTGCAATAATATGGAATGTAAAAACTGGGAAAAAAATTAAAGACCTAAAATGGTCCAAACCAAGTGATGCAAAATATGTATATAAACGCTGTCGTTATGGCGTTGTAGAAGAAGACAAAGAAAGGAATCGACTTTTTATATTAACTAATCCAGTTGCTCAAAAAAGCCAGTTAAATGCATATTTGCAATTATGGGATCCTCAGGAAAAAGTTTTAAAGAGAATAGCTTCATTTGATGAAAATGTGGCTTCTCTTGCTGTTCGTGATGATGGACGTTTTGTAGCTGTTGGAACAATGTTCAGTGGAAGTGTAGAAATATTTATAGCTTTTAGTTTACAGGTAAAAATTTAATTGTGAAGAATTTATTTATGTAGTGCATATTATTATTTTTTTCTTAATCAAATTTTGCTTTTTCACTTACAGCGAGTTTTACGTGTACAAGGAGCTCATAACATGTTTATTACTGGTTTGGAGTTTCTTCCTGTAACCAGTGAAAAGCATTCTGTCAC
Organism: Ricinus marginatus; assembly: GCA_028565995.1. Classification (NCBI taxonomy): domain Eukaryota; kingdom Metazoa; phylum Arthropoda; class Insecta; order Psocodea; family Ricinidae; genus Ricinus; species Ricinus marginatus. The sequence goes on from JAOWBB010011282.1 coordinate 28,144, forward strand.
ATCAACGGCAGAAGCTGCCGTTATTAGCATATCTGTAGACAATAGAATTTGTATTCATACACTCCATTATAGGCGTAAGTTTTTCTTTGGAGATATTTTAACAGTAGGTTTTTAATCAAGCTTTATTTATTACTGTAAAATAGCTTTTATTCCACATATGTTCTTTAAATATTCAGAAGTATCTAAACAAATGATATTTAATTTTAAATAAAAATTTTTTAAGAAATACTGGTAAATAAAGACATGATCAAAGTTTTGTTGCTTGCAATTAATTTATACAAATATGTTTAATTGCTTTAATTTTTAAGCTATTTAATTATTAGAGAAGCTTTATAAAAGCCTTAAACTCATTACGAATGGTTAAAACGTAACTGATATAAGACTTCCTAACTCGAATTTTTTAAGAAGAAACTGAGAAAAATAATGCTTTATATAATTTCATTCATTTCTTGTGCAAGCTCATACTTTTTAACATAATTTTTTTCACATGCTCTAAAAACATTTATTTTTTTCCAGATTCTATCCCGTCATGGTTTGCTGTCATTCTTATCGTTTTGACGCTCTTTTTTACATTTGCATTTTGCAGTTACGTTGGGCTGTAATTAAAGAAATGATCTCAGGATTTGACATCACTTCTGACTTCTTGAGAAGATATTGAATTCTTAGCGAATGCTGAGAATACAATGTATAAATGTTGTTGATGTTATTTGTATGAAACAGATAACTCATTTTGCCGAAAAAGTTTTCAGTACAAATTCAGTTAATATTTCCATTTGTTCTTAATAAAAAATTACCATAATTAAAAAAGACAAATTGTAAAAGTTGTATGATGAAACAATTTGATTTGCTATAGATTGAAAAACAGGGAGATTAAACTTAGCCATTGTCACTACATCCGTGTTTTAAGAACATTATATGTACTTTAACAAGCAAGAATAAATCAACGTTACAAAGTTTGGAACTTCTTAAAACAGTTCAGAATTTTTATTGGAGCAAAATTACCTAATGTTACGATTTAAAATATGAAATAAATAATAAAGAATTTTTGGGACTGCCATGCACCTTAAATTTAACTAATTAAATTTATTTAACTTTAAATGGCTGTGCATCATTTTACATTAAAACATAAATTCTATTAGTGGAAACTATTTGCGTTGATAAAATTTTATGTAAAAAAAAAAGCCAATTCCTCATTTAATTGAGTCACAGAAATTAATAAAATCAATTACTTTTTTTATTTTATTTACATTAGATATTATAATAAGAACAATAAAAATTTTAATGATTGACAATGTTAGATTCAGATAAATATTTAACGCTTCCTTTCACTTTAATGATTACATACGAAGACAATTAAAGAATTGAAAGAAGTATTTGAAAAATTCAATTTCATTTCACACCCACTTATAAAAAATTATACTTATTAACAGTAAAAAAGGCAAAAAATAAATATAGTTAATGTCAGTTATCAAACTTTTTCATGAAGTTCGCTTCAATCAAAAGTTTCATATTTATAAATTACTAACTTATTATCAAATTGAAAAAACTGGAATTATTTTATTTGTTGCTGATTAATTTAGTTTAAGAATTGGCTAAAATTACTTATTCCTTATTCTCCTTATTCTTTATAATTACTCTTTTCAAAGGCATCGAGAGATTATTTACTTAGAAAGAGTTATTTAATTTTATATTGGGTATATGAACTTAAATGCTAAATTATTTCAAAAATATTATTTGCGAAAAATGAGTTTAATATCCCATTTAACCTAAATTTAAAAAATTTTTCAGCACCCTTAATGTTAATTTTTAATACTTTCAAGTTATTCTTGTCAGTTTTATTTGTCAAAAAATTTAACAGTTCTTATATATATATATATATATATATAAACGTGAAATACTGTTTAACTTGATTTAGATGAACAATATTAATGAGCAGAATTGTGTAGCTGATTTATTTTAATTTAGTGCATCCAAAAGTGCCAAGCATAACAAATCATTTTCGACGGTCTATGGTTCTCTGCAGTTGAACTGCAGAGATTAGTCGTTTGTCATATCCAACTTACTGAACCGATTCGCACAATTTATCTCTCAGTGAATTCTGGAATTGCGACCAAAAACCCACTCATGCTTCTTGCAATTAAGCTCTTAACCGATCGTAACAATTATTCTTTCATATAAATGTACTTATGCCGAATAATTGTGTGATTGCTTTTGAAAATAGAATCTATAATCATTAACCGAATAATTAAAAGTGGCATTACATAATTTATTCAGACGCATTATATTAGCTTTGATTTCCAAGGAATATTTTATGAACATGTTCATGATAAGGGATAATGTACGGAGTTTAGATAAATTTTTTATTTATGATTATTGTTATATTATTCAGATTATGTCAATAATTTATGTTTATCAATAAATATTTATAAAATAAAATTAAAGTTTAAGATTGTCATGTACATATACATGATGTTAGCGCACGAAAAATATTGCAGACAAAATGTGGAATTATTGGAAATCAACATCAGAAATTACGTTATGCTTTCGTATCTTTACAAATGAAAAATAATTTTTAAGAAAAAGTTAACAGAGGTAAACTTTTTAAGGCGACTGTGAATTTTAATTTAAATTTTATTTCCAGTCACAGTTTTAATTACTATAACGATCTGCTAATTTCATTTCGTGCCTTGCTACTAATAGGACAGAAAAATGTTCGATCCCAAAAGCGAGCGTTAATTTGAGCTTAAAAAAATTTTACATTTCAGCTTAGTTATTTCCAATATTTATTTACAGGGTCGTGGTTAATTTATTTTAAGGACTTTTTCATACATTGCTGCGGATTTCTAAATAAAGTTTCAGATTTGACATCTTCACGCTGCAGGCGATTGCATCTTAAAAATCTTTATCGAATAAACAACACTTTTGCAGCAGTGTCCGCATGTCTTTTAAACAGGAAGGATACTCTATATCGATTCTGTTATTTAAATATGTTTTTCGACACCCGAAAATAAAAACTTTATTCGTTGAGGAAAAAAAATTCAGAAGGCGACTTACGCTTATCCGATACATGTTAAATCCTTTGATCGACATAGCCGCATTTTAAAACTCCCAATGCGACGTGTAAGTTAAATGACACGAGGACAATAAGGTTTCAATTTCTTTATTGCTCCTGATTTCAGTTTTACTTATTTATTTATTTATTTATTTATTTTTTTCTTTTTTAAAGAAAATACCAAGTACGTTTCACTTTGGCATCAACTTTCTTCGAGGAGGTGCGATTTCTCAAATTGAATTAAAAGAGTTATCAAGTGAAGATATGAGAGCCCATTAGTTAGAGGTTAAAAAGAGGGAAAAAATGCTTGACAAACCAATCCATATGCTAAACACTGGTCCGGTGTCAAGGAACCTTCAGTAATATTGGCATTAGACCCAAGACTACCTGGTAAGTGGTACAAGTGTTTGCGAGCCGTTTGAATCCATACGATTCAGTCGAGGAATGAGCGTTGCCGCACCTGCATCGGCTCAGGCTCCTCGGGTCCGGTTTTAAAACATTCTTCAAATCACTTGAGGCGATATGCATAGTTCCAAGTTAATCGTTCTGTTTGAAATTCATTTTTTTTCTTTCATTTTTACACGTTCTCAGTTACTTAATATGGATGAAATCCACGGATATCCAACGGCTTAGCGCACTCGGCAACGGGGAAAAAATTTAAAAGTAAATTCGAATGTGGATTACCGTGCAAAGGTGAGAAATTATTTTCATTCGAGCGATACGCGATCCCTTTTTCTTTTTTTCAGTCGCCGTTTTTGCTTGTTCGCCAATCGCCGGGCGTGAATTTCGACACTTAAACCCAGAGCAAAACCAATATAAATAAATAAGGAATTTGCAATCCCGTCTTCGATTAGGAATTTTCTCGAACGGTAAACCTCAGGGAATTTAAAGAAAATAAAAAAAAAAAAAAAAGAGAGAGAAGCAGAAGCGAATAATTCCAAAATTAATACCTCCTTAAGCTTAAATTAACATTTGAAATTCTCGTTCGTGCTTATAAATAAGTGGCGCAAAATATTTCGAATTTACGAGCAGTTTCAAAACCAGATTATAATAATTTATTTGCTGCGAAATTTGCCGGGATTATGAAAACGCTTTAAGGTTGTGAAAATGATTAAGAGGGATCCCGCGTGATGGTTTAAAGAATGCATTTCGATTTCGGTCGATCCAAAGTTCGGATTTCACGTTGTAAACTTTATCTTTCGACTGATGCCATGCTCACAGAACCATAATGTGCTAAGGCAATTAGGTTCCTTCCCCCGAATCGCATCGGTCCCAGAAATGAAAATGGACAAAAAAATAGTCTAGCATCATATCAAATAAAGGATATACAATTAGTCCATGACCTGACCGAATCTTCGAGCACGTTTGAAATTTTAAAAATAAATGAAGAACGTAACGGTGGACGTGGTTCGAACGTATCACGTTAGTAATAGGATTTCGTGTACAATGATTAGAATATTTAATTCATCTTCGTTTGCGCGTAAATTCTACTACGTTAAAAAAAAAAAAAAAATTGATTTAGAGAAATTTGAAAATTGTTTTGGTTCCGATAAATGGAGAAAACACGAAACCGTCATTAAAAAAGTGAAATACAATTGACTTTTACGTACTGGCAGGCCGTCGGCAATAACATATATACAAGGCTTTCGTCAGATGGACGAGAATCTCATTTGAATTTCGCGCCGATTTTATCCGAGGTGGCAGCAGTTAAGTCTCGAAATGAAGATTACATGTGAAATGGCCGTACGAAGTTACTCTTTTAATTCGGATTTGATGGTGCCGCTGTCCGTGCTTAATTTCAAGGCAGTCAAAATGCCCCTGCCAGGGGGAAATGCTTCGGCCTAAGCCGCTTGCAATAGGGCAGCCGGGGAAATCCCCCGGGCAAACGGTTTTGGGAAGCCGTGAGAACCCATTAAGAACTATGCCAGAGCGAAAATTTTTAAGCACGCCGGGACTTCAAGTTGACGCTTCAGCTTGTAAGAATGGCGGAGAAACACTTTTGCGAGAAGCAAAATATGCGTTATTTAAGGAAACGCATGTCCTGACACTTTCACGATGCTTCATTATCCGCGAAATCTGAATTAAAATTGTTTCGAATTCGATATCCGCAGACCAAAACAGGCGAACACACGAAGTATCGAGCATTAAAACCGGGAGAATTTGAACAAAAAATAAATCGGTCCAGTAAAATACAGCAAAAGACTGATGATAATATTGAATCAACTCCAAAGCCCCTGATAATGTGTGAATTTGTCTGCCCTCCTCTGCGCCTAAAAGACAAAAAACAGGTTTTGGTATTACCCGTCCATTATGTTTTTATAAAATTTTAAGTTTAGAGGAAGGAATTTTTATTTTGAAATACGAAAGCTGTTAGATTGCTCGACTACATATTATTAAATGCATTTAGTTTAATCACCCTAAATTGAAATCGATAGAAAATTTAACAGACAAATTTCATTCATTTGTGAGAAACTTCTATTATCTATAGAATACAGCCATATAAACCAGGAGTTTGCGCCTGCAGTGAAGTTGAACTTTAATTACAGCTTTACCCACAATGCTGAAAAATATTTTATCGAATCCATAAAATTTAAATAATTGTGCCTTAAAATCAAACAAGTAAATTTACATTTTTTTCAGACCATTGTGTTTTATATATATATATATACATATGTAAAACTCTCCAGCACCTAATGGCTTCCGAGCGTCCGCATCAACTTTTATAAGCTAAAAAACGGTAAATAATGTTCGAAAAAAAGATGCTCGCTCTTTAAAATTTGAATTTGACGTTCAGCATGAAGTTTAAATTCCCCTTAAAGCACTTAATCTATTTTTGCAATCGAATTTTTCCATCACTTTTTTGATTAATTTCCACTTGAAGATGATGTGTTAAATTTTCATTGCCGGAAAAGCGTTTTCCATGGGGCTCGGAGAGCAATTCGTTATCGTTAGGTCTGCTGGTCAGGCAAAATTTTCATCATTTTTCAAGTGACCATGGAAGTTTTCCGCTCGGGCCTGGTTCCATTCGTCTATGAAACGGTCCTTCACAGACAAGGAAGCAAAAAGCGATGAAGCATAGTTGTTGCTACCACTCCAACAATTTCGCGGTCCAAGGAAAAACTCCGAGTTTGCGATTTTAGAGTCATTTAAATAAGAATCTTCGAATAAATTCTTGGCTGAGTGGCATTAAAATTCCTGTACACATGAATATTGTCCGTAAATTTAGTCAGGATTTATACCCGGTCTCAGAATTGTTGAAGCAGCTTTTTTCAATTTATGCACTTTCACGGTTTTTAAACGGATACATATTGGATATTAGATTTTCCGTTCAATTACCATCTTTGAGGCCTCTGAAATAGTTTCCAAAATTTCACGTAATCACAGCATCTCCGTCAATTTTGTCAAAAGTAAAAAAAAAAAAAAATCGGTAAAAAAACTCCATTGACATTATAATGATATATACAAAAACTCATTTTATATTCCGTTTCCCTTATTAATAATAAAAATTTATGAAAAATCTTATTAATTACCGAGACAGAATAAATCTGTTTCTGATATGCGATCCTTTCTTTCATTTGATCGTGAAAAAAAAAAAAAAAAAATTGTATTTGGTGGCATAGTTTCAGTAACATGATACAACACGATCAAATTTTGAAGAACAAAGTAGGATGGAAAAATACGATTATCTGTCGATGTTGACTGCTCCGTAGTTTATCTACTAAATCTTCACAGCTTTCGGTTTTGGAAAAAAAAAAAAACTAAGTTTCTTTTTTTTTTTTTCTCGTCACATAGTAAAAGACCTAATATTTGTCACAATGTTCGCATTGCACTTTAAATTACTGAACTGTACACTTTCGGAAAAATGTTAAACCTGAGAAAACCATTGAAATGCAATACGAAAATCTTATTTCATCTGCAACGCTATAATTTGCAGGTTAGGTTCCATTTAAATCGTATGTTTTGAAAATATCAGAGAGACGAATTTGGGAAAAACCATTTTTTCTGAATGCATCTTTGTACCTTCTTGAAAGGGTGGCGCCGTCTGTTCCCGTCCTTTACGGCTCCTAATGATTCGCCTCTATGTTTTTTTCCGTATGCAATGTATCTAATTGCACTGAAGAAATATTTTTATCTAACCTAACCTGAAGAAATATTTTCTGCCTCAGATCTGTTCGATGTCAACCGCTTTTATACCGTTATTTCGCTTTGCTAATCGTGAATTCACATGGGGATCAAATCCTGTGACGCATCATGGCAGAGCCTTCCGCTGGACTTGCTCTCGTGCAACAGGCCTTTTCATTCATTTAGATTTTTAATACTTCCTCGTTCAATTAATCATTGAAAATAATCGTTTGAGAGACGTATACATAGTGTAATACAAATGAAGCGAACTATCATTTGCAGGCTTTTTCTGACGTGCGAGCGGAATTCGTTATTTATCATATCGCAGAAGCTTTTGTAACTTCCTAGGCATATCTAAATGTCTATGAATAAACAAGATATTTCTCTGCATAAATTAAAGAAATAATTTAATGATGTTCGTCCTAATAATCGCTCCTTTGCCTCGATTGTTTTCCTTTGAGCGAAATGAGGTATTAAAAAGTATATTCCTACTTAATGCAAGCATGAATATAACCATTGTTGAAACTCTCTTCTTAACCTTTTTTTTTTCAGTGATCAAATATTCAAAAAATTGTTTGAATCAACTTTCTCCTCATATATGCCATTCATAGCTCTACTTTGTGTTGCACCAAACTGCAATTTAAATTTTACGTTGGATAATAAATTGTTTGACTCTACTGCGTGCGTATTTGCCTGCGGGAATAGTCGGGTTTGAAGTCTAATGATTGAAAAAAAATATGTATATAATAACATCGGTGATATATTATTTATGCTTTCCTAATGAATTGGCTTAATTAACACTATTCTGATACTTTCCATCGTCATTAACCGTAATGGAAATCATGGTGGCATACATAACAAAAACACTGAACTTCAATGATTTTGATGTTCCACTCTTTCTTGCATTAGTTCGTTAGTCGTGTCTCCGAAATGCATAGATGCCCGGACATCACTTTGCATTTATTTGAAACCGCACTAAGGTATAACGTTAGGGAATCGAAACCATAGAGGAATATAGAATATATTGCAAATATTGAGGCGGAGAAATCAAATAAAAGGAAACTGACGCGCAAACGAAACACTGACCTGGCAGACCTTTACAAAAGGCATGAAAAAAAGAATTCCTTAAGAAGAAATTCCATCTGCGACCGTACCTGAGACAAAATAATCCGTTACCATTCCTCGGGTACAACAACCGTATTCAATCATTTGTTCTGACTAAAGGTAAACCCGATGGGACCCGATACCTGCCACATTTCCCTTTCACTTATCTTTTAGTGCAGTCCATTTCTCAGGTATTTCACCATACAGTGGAATTCTTTTTTATATAAACCGCAAATAACATATTATTCCATCAACTATAAAGGATTGGCAGTTCTGTTACAAATAATCAAACATATATTTTTTCTTAAGTAAAACTTGATCGCCTACCTGGAGCATGACCATTATATCAATATATTTCCATTAGATCTAATTCGTCTGTATACCACAATAGTAATTACTTACTAAATTCTTTCACTTTTGCCATGCTTATTACCAACATCAAACGTGCTCTTCTATCTCGATGCATTGGAACATCTGGCTTGTAAGTTTATAAGTTACAATCTAGGATCCATCTTGGCCTTTAGGTACGCTGACAGTTTATTGCGCAGAACATATGAATGTAAAATGGAAAAACTGGAAACAGGACGAAATTTATTCAGTTTTTTTTTTTTTTTTTTTTTCCGTTCACGGCAATGGTGTGACAAACGAAATAAAAAGTCTAGATTTTCAGCAGTGCCCCGGAGGCATTAATTAAGAATAAAACAAGAGGTGAAATTACAGCGAATTGACACAATTTGCATGAATATTCGTCGTGATCGACCTATAACGAAGCACAGCAAAGTAATTAATGCCAATAAGTCGAGAAAACGTCGAGGTGAATATCGCTAACGCAGATGCACATTAGAGAATTGTAAGGTAATATTAAAAAATTTCTGCGTTGAACAAGGTTTAAAAATGACGGCTCAACGTCGCGGGGAAAAAAAAAAAAAAGAAGAGGGAACGCGCTTAAAAAAGCAAACTTGCGCCTTGTGCATCCCTGATCCAGCGTTTCCGAAAATGTATCTCGACCTGTTGGTCCACATTAGGAAAATGCAAAGATTTGGAAGAACTTGAGGAAACGAATTCCAGCGACATCAGCAAAAGGCACATGTTTAACCAAATTAGAGATTTGGGTTTTTCGGAGGAGGGAAGGAATACTTATTCAAAAGAAGAGAGCGAGAATGATAATGGTGGATTATTTAAATATAAATAAAAATATATATAGCCCGCTATTCCACAGGCAATATAATTTCCACTGCCCGTATTAGTGTAAAAAGTGATCCGTCATTCATTTCGTCTAAAGTTAGCATTGTCTCAGCACAATAACATATATTTACAATAAAATTCCGTAATGGCCGACGTTGTTTTACTTCCATTATTCTAATTCTAAAATTCCGATATTGTTTTAATCCTGTTTTACAAGTCAAACGTTATCTTGGTGTCATCTTCGCGGTGCTGTTTATCCTTCTTTATCTGCGGATCATGCGCCCGCGATCCACGAGGACCAATTCCATTTCCGGTTGCGAATGACGGACATCCTCTGCCCGGAATCGGTAAGCAAAGGCATTCCAGATTAACCCGCCTCTCCGGAAATATCGCGTTAAATTCCGGTTCCTTTGTCGGAGGGGTTTTCCTTCATCGTCCGCGTTCTTCGTTCGAATGGGGTCTCACGCGGTGCCACCGCGGGGTCGCGAAGCGCTTTCCCCCCGGCGCCCGAGGGACGCTTGCCGCCAATTCAAATCCTGATAAATTTCGAGGCGGCAAATCGAGATCCGAGGAGGAATTTTCGCTCATCACCGGGGACCTCACTCGAATGCGTTTTAACTTCACACAAGGTTAACAGGCTTGCCTTGAGGCTTATTAAACCAACTTTGCTCTTGTCCACATAAATGCTGCGACTTCATTCTTAAGCCGTTCATGATTTTCTTCATTTGTTGTACATGTGTGGCATGCCCCTGGGCTAAGTCATGTTCGAAGGTCGGACAACAACGGCTCGGTACCGTGGATTTTGTCCCTCTCCCCGCCGGTTTCAGGAATTTTTCCTTTTTTTTTTTTTTTTCTTTTCTCATTTGCAGCGTGCCCGAATTCAATTTCGCGAGTTATCACTCGCGGCTTGGGGTTAGGTTAGTTCGCCTTTCGGAAAACCTGCGACGTGCGACTTCGGCCTGAATGTGAAACCCAGAAATAATCGGCACCGCTGATCGGCGGAATTGACGCCAATCATCATTTGCTCAATTTACCGAACGCATTTGCAAATTCCTCAACTTTTCTCGTGATGGTTCAAAAAAAAAAAAAAATGGCTTGTTTTGGGTGGGAGAGACGACAACAATTTACATGCGCAAACAAATTATTTGCTGCCTATTTTAAGCAGCAAAACAGTAATATATAATGCGCAAAAAAACCTAGCACCATTTTTCTGCGATCGTAAATATTCAGTCTAACACGTTACGTAATACATAAAATTACGAAATCAGGTTCATATAAAAAGTGACTGAGGGGTTGATATTGTTTTTAGTGCTTATGATTCCCTTCCTTCCATTCATACATTATGAAAGATAACAAAAAAAAATTCATTCGATTTATGTGTAATAGCCGAAGTTTAGAATCTATATATATTCATTAAAAAATCGTTTAATAAAAAGGCATTAGGAATTTTCTTTTCAGTTTGTCTTATGAAAATGAAGATACTGGTGTATAAATGTAGAAAAAAAATGATATAAAACTCATTTCACTCAATTTCTACTCGTTTCAGCTTCATTCCCATAAAATCGTTTGAGTTATTATTATTTTATTATTATTATTATGCGGAGAATAGTTAAGGAGTAACATTTTAAATTTTTTTTCCCATTTTTCTTACTAAATTAGACGATCAAATGGCATCGCAATTATTTCTTCTTAAAAAAAAAAAATAAATAAATAAATAAATGGCGTTCTTTACAATTGTGCAATTGTTTAAAAGAGATTTTTCGCAGAGGAAATGCGTAGAAATGCAACAGTAATAGAATGGTGATTCAAACGAGAGTTAATTTGTGCAAAAGAATTTGAATTCCACAATGTAATATTGAGCTATTTTTGATCTTTCTGGTTCTGCTTTTATCAACAAATTAAAAAGGTTTAATGATGTATACAGGAAAATGATTTCGCTGGCTTTGGATAATGAATGCAGCTTTATTCGGTTATGAGAAAATCGGGTTATGTGTTAGAAAAGTGTCTGGTTCCGCGCCAAAGTCCCGTAAGATTTTTGTGTTTTCTGTTGTTATGTAATTCAATCCGGCTATAAGGTAATTTTAGACCGTAGAACTTCGTTTGTCGTTTTTATTTTATGAAAATATTAGGAATTGCAACTTCCAAATTGAATAAGTTGAAATCACGTATTGATAGCGTGAGACGTTATCAAGACAACTCGGAAGCGAAATCATAGCCTGCTTCAGAGTGTATATATATGAGTAAAATTTTTTAGAGTTGGTGGAAAATTGTTACCCTCTAGAAAAAGAAAATGATGCTTGAACTTTTCCTATTTTTGGGAAGATTTGGGCTGCAGATTTTACGAACAGATCCAAAAAGTTTCAAGATATGTTTTAAGATACAAATACAAAAATCTGGAATACATTAATTTACATATATATACATATAAATTGTTTAGTTTTTTCAAATAAATTAAAGAATAGAAGAATTTTCTTTCAAACTCCACGCACCTTGGTCGACCCGAATGTGTTTGTTAATAAACCCAGTTATAACCTAAGCGTGGATATTAAGTTTTCTTCTATGGGTTTAGATGCTATTACTTATGAAACGTAAATCCTCGTTCTATCTTAAAACGTGATTATGCAACTCGATTTGTGATTCCATTTAGAAATTATTTCCATTGTTTCCTGGTCTTCCGCCCATGTTAGGAACGTGTCAACCAAAACTAAAAATTTTTTTCAATCCACAATTAAGTTTTCGACTGGAAGTGTCGGAGAGGGCGTGATGCCATTATGTAGGAATACCTGAACAAGTTTTTCAGCGTATGGGAAATGCACGACGTTTATTTCCCACTCGCTTTTCCCATTTTAACATCTGCACAGATGAATCGCCATAATTAATTCTTCTTCTGCATTAAAATCTGATTCATTGTTCATAACTCGTAACATATTCCTTCGTAACTCCCTCGTGCCGGAGAACCAATCATCATCGTTATGTACCTTCAGTCTTTATGGTAGCTTAACTGCATTGCATGCACCATATTCATGTCACACTGCAGGCCAGTACTGATTCCCGAGCTTGGTGAAACATTTCCCATGATGAAAATAAGTTTCATCTTTAATTATAAACCGCAATTACTAAAAAAGAAAGGTTTGCCTTATAAGAAACATGTTAGCCATTTTACGAGAGATTAAAGCTTAAGTTTCAAAAGTTTGACTTTAAGCTTCAATAATTTAAAAACATGTTTTTCCACTGAAAAATATAAATTATAAACAATATATTTTAGAATACATAACGGATATGGAATTCTCTCGAAAATAATTTTTTAAAATTCATACACATTAATTTATTGGCTGAATATGATTATTCGGTTCTAATGAATTAGCATTTTGGATGGTTTCTAGTTAAATACCCAAATATTATAAATAATTTATGGGACGGTTTACATATTTTGTATCGTGTGTTTTAAAATACAACGCAAAACGTCAAATTTTAAGGTTATCCGTTGAAGGAATTCGTATTTATTTATATCGGTTAGGGAAATCTTTAATTTATGAAGGAAACTGGTAAATTTTTCATATAGTAATAATAAAGAACATGAATCTATTATGTACAATAAGCATAAGTACAATGGGCACTTTTGATGCATTCCAGCATGGGAATTGTTAGGAGGAAAGTCGTTGAACGATGTAAAACACTTTGACACAGCATATCAATCACTCTATAAAAAGTTTTCCATTGATATTAATTTACACAAATCTACTTTCAAATCCATTCAAGTAATTGTAGAGTTTAGATTTTATCAGATTTTTTGTTGAAATTTGACTTCATTTTGAAGAAAAAAATGTAAATTTATGCACTAAGTCGACATTATTTTCGTCCTAAGCTATTTTATTACTGTCTTCATAATATTTGTTTAGAAAATACACTTTGACCTCAACTTGAAAATTTTATTCTTTTTTTATTTTACAGAAATGGATCCAAAAAGTTTCGGGGCATCTCACCATTAACTGAAAGAGAAAACTTTTAACGAAAACTGCTGAAAGATCGTAGTTTTTTTCCTTTTTTAAAAAAGAAAACCATTCTTTTCGTGACAGTAAATCAGGAAATTTTCATGCAAGATTGGTGCCGTAAAATGTCTTCTTGTGTATTGTAATGTGAAGCGGACTATGGAAAGTTACTATTAATTGAAATAAAGGAATAATCCACAAAATTATTTAAAAAACGTGTAGATATGGTGAAAAGGCGGAGGCAAAGCGAATTCGAATGTCAGACTACCAATTTCTTAAAAGCATTTTGAAAATAGTGCAATTTTAAATATCCAAGATGCCATCCAACGTTTACAGCAGTTTGTCCCTGTTTATTTGCTTAATTAGTGCTGCAGAAATAAGTGCAGAAATGGAAGCCGACACATGTTATGGATCGGGGGACTTGGCAGGGGCCATTGTGGGCACCTTCATCATAACTTTTGTTCTTCTGTCCGGTGTCACGTTCATTTACAAATGGTACTGGAGAAGCAGAAAAGGTAAGCGAAAGAATTAGGTGATATTCAATGCCGAGTAAACTTTTTTTTCATAATTTAGTCGCATTTTGAAACAGAAAATTATCTGCCCATTAAAAGTTAGCATAACAGTGACAACACCCACAAAATAAAGGATAATTGTGTTGCATACGTTATAGAGGGAATGAAAGTTTTAGGAAATCGTGGGCCACGCTAGATAATGACTACAATTTTATTTGCACAAGTTAGTGTGCAAGACCATAATCAAATGTTAAGCATTCCCAGCCTTTCGCATAGATGCCGTATCTATAACACGAATTATTCAGATTAATCATAAAAATAGAGTAAAACCTAGTAATATTGTTACATTTTTAATGCTATTACAACGTTAGCATCTGCTTAATGTTTTCATAATTTCTTAAATAAATAAATAAATATATATATATATGTGTGTGTGTGGCGGTACATTTTAATAAACACCAATAAAATTATTTTACAATATCTAATGCGACAAGGAGAGAACAGAATTTTACTGGTATATGCTAAGACAAGGTTTATCACTTTCTATGGGCGATACATTTAAAATTAAAGAATGAAAAAAGAAAATTTGATAAATTAAGAAACGAATACATTAATATATTTTAAATTTTTGCAGCAATTAATGCAACTAAACAAGTTTTAAGAAAAAAAAAAAAATTGGCCGTTTTTTATAAGGAACTTTGAATTCAATTCTTCTCATGTGCACCTTGTTTAAGCTCGTGCATTGTGCGAGTAAACGTACGAAAACTGCGGATTTCCTCGCAGGTTTTCGATCTCAAGGTTCTGGAAAACGTTTAAGGCCGCTTCGAGAAAAAAAAGTTTTCCAGCGATTTTGCTTGAGTTGTCCAATCGACATTCCAAAGAAGGTGAAAGAAAGTGAAAGAAACTTTACCCAAGTCAAAATCAAAATTGTTGATCACCTTGACGTGCAACCAGTGCCTGGATTTCCTCCCATGAATCTGATACTTTGATCGTTTACTCATGGAGCAAATTCTCGCTCGTCGATGCAGAAAACGCCGGACTCGGAGGTGCCCAAAACCGAAGCCAAGAAGTCATTCATTCGGCAGTTCTCTCAGAATCCAACTCGACCACCTCCTCGTGGGGATCCATTCTCATCCTCAAGTGATACGTTGAGAAATAAAATTATTTTACTTTTTTCAATCAAGGCACGATACGATTCGGCCACTGGCTCTGATTCCGAGTTAGGTTAAAAAATTTACGCGGAGAAATACATCACTGCAATATTTCCATAAATAAAGTTGCGATATCCAAGGCCGGAGACAACCGAGCAATGCGGTTCTGTTGAAGAACCACGATCAAATGCCATGCTAGGATGTAAATGAATAATTTCAGCATCCGCGTCAGAGTCGAAAGTGTTTCAGGCCGGTAATCCATCTGCAGTAAATTCGCCTAAAATCAAACCTTTTGAAAAACGAACGGTGCGGGACCGAAGATTTGATGTGGTTGGTAGCGTTTGTTGGGAAGGATCCGAATCCGCAAACGGATCTTCAAAAAGCCGCTTTTTCTCTCGTTCCGATGATTCGGAAGATGCATTTTCTTTACTTGTACAACCAGATGATTCAAACATGTTGTTAATTACCCGTCCGCGGCATTGTTTGCATATTTCCAATGGTTCATGTTGCTCTGGAGATCGCGAAGGAGGAAGATGATCACGCGGAAATTCAAAGGTGAACAGAGAATCACTTTGCAGACTTTTTGGGCAGAGAATCTCGTTGCCGATTCGCCCTCTGAAATTAACCGACGCCTACCTTTTATCCCAACACGGTTATGCTCGAGGATTAGATGGGAAAGATCGCGATCCCGGCTTTCGCGTATGCATTCTTGCTATTCTTTCCTGATGATGCGCTCCCGCCTGAAAGCGAGAAAATGAGAAAAGAGACGGGAAAATTCCGAAAGAGGCGCAAAATCAGAGGCGCACTCGGAAAATTTGTTAATTCACTTTCATTTGATGCAGAAGAAAGTGGTTCGCTTTTAAAATGTTGTTAATTACGAATTCAGAACGACAAACTGTTAAATAACCTGTTGTAAAATCTCATCAAGAAAGCGTTTTCCGAGTCACATTAAATAATTATTAATGAAAAGTGGCCGGAAAAAAAACGAATCCTTTCAGCGTAATTTCCGAACATTTCGCCGCATCGAAAAACTTTTACAACTTTAAATGATTATCATAAAATTCCGCCAAATACAGATATATGGATATTCAACTTCTCATCGAAATGCAAATGCAGTTCGCTCTCATTTGAACATAATGAAGTCTTGTCATGGTTCTCCAAAACCAATGATCAAATTATTAGATTTGATACTGAGAATTTACTCTATTCGATCATTTGCCAGCCTAACCATGCTCCGTGCGCGTTATTTAATTGGATAATTTTACTTCATCATTATAAATGTCACTGTATTGTATATGACTTTTCAATGTTTTACCATATTTTGATTCGATTTTAAAACAAATACAGTACTCTTCCATCGTGGTGCATTTGCAGGGAAGCATTTGGTGCTCATGACGGACGCGGAAAATCCCAACGATCAGTATGCCTTCGATAATCCATGCTTTCGGGGTGAGTATTTCACTGAAGTTGATGCAAGTGCGAACGTATTTTCTGTCTAACTATGAAGGGATCCAATTTCAGAGGCGACACCCGTGAAGCACAGCATTCAGGAGGGGAAAAACGTCTCGAAGCTGGAGAAAAATCGATGGCTCGGATGGAGCCCCCTGCACACATTCGGAGGGCATAAAAACGAAAAATTAACATCGCTCGATGACAGCTATGTCAACGTAAGGAGAAATACCAAACGGTTCTTAGCATTCACCACTTTCGACACTGCCTGCATTGGAGCACAATTTATGAATACTGATAACCTGTTTATATATTCTTAATGTTTCCATACACATCCTTTGGCCAGCCAGACGTGATTACGAAACATGCATCCTCAGTTTCCACGAACGAAGGAATTTCCTTCTACCACTTAGTCATAGCTTTAACCTTATTTGCAAGTCGCATCCTCTGCTGACACGACAGAACGTGAATACGTTCTCGCAACAACAATCACGTTAATCACGAAAATGAATCGTTTTACGATGTGTACCTTCGCGGAGGCAGATCCAAATCGAATATTAATTTGCTGCTTAACTCAATTTAAATTTGATACTGCGCATTTCTCCCTTGCGTCCTGGCGATGTATCTGCTCGAGATTAAGGTCGCCGATTCCTCCTGATTGGTCCTAAATGGATGATATCAGTGCAAAATACACGACCGAACAGACTGAGATTTTGCACTCAAAAAGACCAATGCAGTTCCTTAAAAGACATAGTTAAAGTTTGATCGCGTGTAAAAATTTTATCTTAAAATGAAGTTCATAAACATTGACATTTATCCTTGTCTAGTCACTTAAATCGAAAATATTTTCAACTCGCCTGTAAATGATCTTTAACAAACTTGAAAAACGATATATCAACGTTTGCATATCGATATTGGAATTTAAATAAATGCATGCATTCTACTATTGCAAAAGTTCCAGTTTTTTACGGCGATACCTTCAAAAATTAACTGACTAGCGAAACCTCTTAACTTTTGTTGCAGGACTCCCACTTAAAGGTTGTCTCTCTAAAAGGCCACGATTTTACAGGACTTGGATTCAACATTTGCGGAAATATGAGAGACGGTATTTTTGTGAAAGATGTGCTACACAGGGGTCCAGCCTTCGAATCCGGTTGTATTAATTCGGGTAAAGAATCGAAAATTGGAATTATAAAAGAATCTGGCAAAATTTTCAGTCTCAACATTTGATAGATTATTTAATCCAAACATAAATCAGCTCGTCGCATTGGTAACATAAGATATGATATGAGCTGTATTTTGTTAACCATATATTGTATCTTACAGGTGATCGTATCGATAGCGTCTGTATAAGTTTTCGGAACATGGTCTTCGAGGATGCTCTGACCATACTGAGTTACGCTTCTCCTTACGAAGTCCAAGTTCAAGTGGAAAATGACTCTCATTCGAGACCATCTACCTTAATTCGAAGTAAAAGAGAATCAAATGTGATTTCATCTGCGGAAAGGATTCGCCATCCAAAGTATAATCGCAGCCAGTCTATATCTCATTTAACTGAGGTAAGTTACAAGGAAAAATATTTACTTGTATTTGACCTGTTAAAAAGTATTTACTTTTAATGTATTTATCAACGCACTTTTAACCAGTGACTTATTACGTGGATTCATATCACCGAAAAAAATATTTTTTAATCTTCATGACCAGTACTTTGCCTCCGCATTCAACTAGTACGAATTTAGAAGCTTTCATAAAAGCTTAGCATTTAAATTAAAAATTGAATTCTTTCGTGATTTTAATACGCACATATTTCCAATTGAAAAACAATTGCATGAAATATAAACTAATGGGAAACTTTTATTAAAATGAATTATTTTTTCAGATTGGAAAGAGCAATAATAAATGGTATAATCAACAAGCCATTGGTTACACTACGGAAAAGAATCGAATTAATCTATCCCTGAACAAGGCAGACATTTACGGTGGAAACCAAAATGATTATCCAACACTGAAAATATCAGCGGTGAACGATCCAAAAAAGGAAGGCAGCAAATTGGTAAAAAGCACGGTGTCCCCGAAGAATGTGAAGAATTTTTCTAATGCCCGTGATAAGAAACAAGTAGATTTGCAAAATCCCTGCAAATTAGATGCAAAACCGGCTCAAAGCTGCGAAACAATGGAAGAAAACAAAATGCAAAAATTTGGCATCAAAGTTCTGCCAATTAATATAAACCCCAAGATGGGCATTCAGTCGGTTACGGGAGGCAAAAAAATTAAAACCAATTCATCAGACAACGACGAATCAGCTTTGAATAGAAACGTTGACGTTGTCGGTGGCAGACCAGAAAACAAGTTGAACAAAGAGCAGACAAATTTTGATGAAGTGGACGGAAATAAAGAGAACGTAAAAGCTTTGATATCAAAAGGACTGCACAATTTGAAAGAGAAAATTAGTCAAAACTCACTTGGAAAAAAGAAAACCAAGGAACCTTATGATGAAGTAAGTTCTGCCAAAGAGACAAAAAATGAAAACGCAAACAGCATTAACGAGTCAGTCAGTTTTGTTGCACCTAGCGGAAGAC
The DNA here is from genome assembly GCA_028565995.1 of Ricinus marginatus. Classification (NCBI taxonomy): domain Eukaryota; kingdom Metazoa; phylum Arthropoda; class Insecta; order Psocodea; family Ricinidae; genus Ricinus; species Ricinus marginatus. Next base: position 47,287 of record JAOWBB010011282.1, read on the forward strand.
AAACTCTACCGGAGGAAGAAGAAAAGGCGTCACACAATGTACCGGTACCAAAGGCTAGATCATCGGTTTCAAACTCGAATATAGCAGTTGAACAGACTTCTCCATTGTACTCCAATATACCGGAAGAGGTTGCCAGAGCAGGGGATATTGCCAGAAGCAACAGAAAGTCAATAATTGATCAGCAAGAGGGTTCGGGAAAAAGTTCCGCGGAGGAACGTGCCGAAGAAGATGTGAAAACGTTGCAAAGTCAGAATGTCACGCATAAGATGGAGGACAATAACTCAGGTAGTGACTCATCAAGCGAGGCAGGATCCACGAGTGCGACAGGAGGAACAAAACGACCAATAAGAAGCAAAGGAAAGGCGCCAGCACCACCTCAGAATAGCAGCAAAGATTCGAGATTCACGTTAACAAGCGAGGAAATAAATGCCATTAGGAATGAAGATTTTTTGAGAAATGAAGCGAACATATTCGAACCGACCGAAACTCAAACTCATGCAATGGCTAACGAAAACGGTTTGGATAATCTGGTTGCGAAAAAGGACAGGCATTTTGTTGAAACTTATGATAGTGATTCAGACAGTGATACCAGAGACCATTCCCTTAGCGATAAATGTAACGGTACGAAAATCGAACTGAGCGCGACCCAAGTCACCATTCATCACAGCCCTACGAGCGATGCAGGTAACGACGAGGAGATAGAAACGAGTAGAAAAGCCGCATCGCTAGGCGATCTGTCGAAAATAGATCCCGAAAATACACTCACCGTAGTCCTGGAACGAGCGGTATCCCTCGATTTAGCGGATGGAACAACACAGTGCGGCAAGAAACGGAAGGCACCTCTGCCTCCGCCAGAGGAATTCCCAGCGGTATTCGACGAAATCGGATACAGAAAAGAACCCCGACTGGAGAACTCTCTCGGGCTTAACACATTTCAAAGAAGATTAAAAAAATCTTCGGATTTCGGAACCCTGGAGGATGCCTTGCAGGACGGTCCCAAGTCACTCGATATCGAGGTTAAAAAGCATGCGACTCCTTTGGATGTTATCGAAGCGAATCATTCGAACATACAGGAGTTCTCATCTTGGTTAGCAGAATGCAGAAAGCAAAAAGACACGGATGGACCTCCCATCAGAGCAAGTTCTACTTCTTTGGTTAACGTCACCATGGACGATGCGGAGGCAGCAGACGAAGATTATCAGTGTGATTATCAAATTCAGAACAATAACGTAACCTTCAGCGTGAACGGGAAGAACCTCCAGGATTTTGAAAGCGACGACAATCTTCCCCAAGAATCGAGCTCTGCTAATTCTTATACAATGTTGGTGATATCGCAACCCAATTCGCTGGAGCCAGTGATTTCAGAAGGGGTTGCTATGAATTTACTCGGGGACAAAAGCGAAAAGTCAGATATGCCGCCCGAAGACATGGACACCACCGCGGACCCGACAGAGATGGAATTTAACCAGTTTAATATAGGTTTATCGAGTGAAACGGAAGTTAATCCAGTAAACGAAGAATTACCCCCCATGTTGCCAACTTCACCTATCCCTATCGTATCTAAGACAACCGTTTCCTCGCCCTTGTCTAAGGGACTGACTTACGTCACCGAAATCAAAGTATCCACTTCCGATGAGGAAAGCGTCAGGACTGATCCTACTCCGGAAGAAGCAAAAGAAGAAAACATAATATTGAGCATTACTTCAGATTCTGGAGAGGAAAAGGGTGGTGGTACAGGAAACGCGACGGAAATCGTGGCATCATCCCCCGCCTCTAATTCGAGCATCGTTCCAAGCGCGGACACTTCGACCGACGAAAACTCCTTCTCCAGTTTAGCTAGAAAATTTTCCCCGACAAAGAGCATAAACGAAGTGACTGTAAATAACGAAAGTATTGTCTGCGAATCAACGAAAAAAGGAAACGATTTCGGTTACGAGACGTCAAAAATACCAATAAGGACGATGAAATCGGAGACGGGACAAAAGGTTCTTGCCACGATACAGAGTCTTGCGGCGAAGGAGCCTCTCCCGAAAAGTTCTGAGGTTGAATATGCCAAAAAGATGGCGTCGCTTTTCTCTGCTCCGGGTTCGAATGCCAAGGAATTCGGCGCTCCGCAAGCTAAATCGGAAAATGAAAACTCCGGCTTTTACCTGTCCACGACCACCTCGAAGAAACCCACCGAGAATCGAAAAATACCGCCCGTGGTGCCTCCCAGGAAGATGGACGCTTCCCTCGCCGCTAATAAATCGACAGTCACCGTCGCGGTTTCCGGCAAGGGACCCTTGGCGAAGGAGAAGATTTCTCTTCACGGTGATTTCCCAACGGACAGGAACATCGTAACTTTCACCTCGTTTATGCCGAATACCGCAAATGAGAAACAGCAAAGCACTCCCAAAATTGTGAACTGGAAGCAGAATTCGAAGGAAATCGGAGACATTAATGGCAGCCATTTGCAAATGCAGAGGGCTGTGGTTAACTTGCCCGTGAAAACTTCGGCCACGAAAATAGTGTTCGAAAATAAAGATTTCGGAAATGAAGAACTTTAATCGAATTGAAACCCGTGATTGAGTCTTGAGTGACAAAAAACGAAACGCGATGGGCAACAAAATGTATAGCCGAATATTGTTTCCGTTGAAAATGAAACGTTCCGATGTTTTAGAATAATCGTGTCGATGATGGTTGGTCCGGCCAGTCTCTCGATTGAAGGATTCCGTAAAATATAGGAAACATGGGGAAAATTTCGACATTACAATCAGGAAGACAGTGGAAATATTTTTCCGTTGTTGCAATGAGAGAATAAAATTCGTTGGTTATCACAAAGAAAGTAGATAATTATTACAAATTTTCGTTTCCTATACAGAATTTCACACCTAAATCGATGTATGAATGTTCGGGAATGAAAAATTGGCGATCAGTCTTATTGGATCGAACAGACTAAGGTTGAAGAAATAAACTAGTAGTGCCGGAGTTTTAACCCAACCTGGGTTCCTGAGGACATCAGAAAGAATGTTATCCGTTGAAAAATGTACTCTCTTTAACTTTACAGCTTTGATGATTTTGTCAGGGATCACTGGAAATAAAGAAAATTCGATCGAGCAGACCCTTAAAAATGGTAACTTGTTCACTGTACGTATTGTCATTTTTAAATGAAACATTGTCGCGTCAATGAAAATAAATCTGAATGATTGTTTTTTTTTTTTTTTTAAATTCGAATTGCATAAAAATGAATTTTTGCTCATTGTCCGAAGTCCGTTAACTTTAATAAACAAAAAATTTTCTTAATTTGCATTTTATATTTTCTAATGTAATTCCATCTTTTGTAAATGTGCCATTGCTCAAATAAAATTTCTAAAAAAAATGCATCGCTGTTTTGTGAATTTCTTTTGCCTGATCGGTCCCCGTTGGAACTTATAATAGTGATTTATTTTATTTAATAAATTTATAAACTGAAAACATCGGGAGTTTTGTCTTTTACCCTGATTTTAAAATCCTTAAATTCCGAACTTTTAGATGGAATAACCAATAAATCCTTATTTTGCTTAACTGATATTCATCGCCGATTGAATTTTTCTTTCTGAAAACGCGTATCGCATGTGGTTTTCAAAATTTAACCAATGTAATCTTATACTTTTTATAACCCAACCATAAAAGGCAATTTTTAATAGCTTGATAAGTTTTGAACGTAAATCATGTATGTCAATAGCCATGGCCATCCCCTTTTTGGCAAAAAGGCTGAAAAATTTGTAGTTGGTAACACCTTATACGTTTAACCGCAGTTCCTGTAAAATCTTAAACCTGAGAAAGTAAAAGAAATCTGACTGTTCACAGTATATATTTAAAAAAAAAAAAAAAAAAAAGCTTACAATCACTCATAAATCATCCAAATGCAGTGATCGAAAACAATATAAAAATGTTTTTAAGATAAAAACAGGTTAGTATATGATATATATTTCAATATATGAACATTTTTGTTCATATATTGAAAGGAGGATCAAAAAGTTTTATCTTATCCTGAAGGCATTGAATTTGTCGCAATACCCTCGTCAAAGTCATTGATGGAGTAGGTCTAAGAGGATCTTTTTTGAGTTTTCCTGTTTTCTGAGTCACTTCAGATATATTTGTAGAACTTCTAACTCTGTCTCTCATTCCTTTTAATTTTTTCTTTAAGAGAATCAGCTGAAAGAGAAATTTTATATTCAAATCTATATGTATAAATAAAAAAAAAAAGCAAAGGACATAATTTTATTTACTATCCACTATCAAAATTACACATAAAGGAAATAGAAAATGAATATTATGTACATTTTTATGCTTAATAATGCCGGTAAATACCTGATTATAGCAATTCATAATACTTTTACAGTCCTCTTCTCTGTAGCTCAATTCCATTTCAAGAGCATCCAGTTTGGCATCGGTTTCTTCATCTACATTACATCTTGTCATTTGTTCTTGCACTTTTTCGAATTTCCTGTAAAAGAAAGAAAAAAGGATTTCAAAAATGGAAAAAGATTGTTTCCGATTGAAAAAAATACATGCAGTTCGCCAGTTTTGTATATTCATTTAAAACATTAAAAGTATCGCACCTCGATAAATTATCTAAGTCATCTAGGACTTTCTTTACATGAATTTTTGATCCAACAAACTTGTCATTGTAGAAAATCTGATCTTGAGCGGGCACAGAACACAATTCGGGCATAACAAACTGCGTAGATAAGGTTGTAGAAGAAGAACGATTTTCCGTAAGTGCTTTCCGGTCGCATTCCTGCATTTTCGAGTACTGTTTCAATACTTTAAAGTAATCCGCGGAGTTTTTTGTTGGGAAACATGTGCATCGAGTGCGGTATCTTTGGAGGCTGTGTTCAGAGTTCTGTTCTAGGTTCGGTTGTTCCACAACCCAAACGTCCTCGGGTCTCCGAAGCTCGTTAAATCCGATGTGTCTCATAAGTGACATTGGCGCAGAATTTGTCACTGTACGGGATAAATTATCTGTTGAAGCTGCTCTCGATTGGTTTATACAAGTCAGCATGTTGCATTTCAGTCTCCCTTCCGTACTTTCCGTTATAACCGAATAGGAGTGATCTCCGTCGTCCCGAGCCGGGCACATTTCAAAATCGGACCTGCCTAGTCGGCTTGACGCCGTTATGAACAAAGCGTTGACGTTCGGGTCAGTTTTCTGGATAATATTGTGGGCACTTCCCATATTGTCTTTAATAATCGCTTGCAGCATAGCCGAATGCTTTTTGCTTTTGATCATTGAAAGAACCTGTTGAATGTTTAGTCCTAAATTGAATGTCTTCATGGAACGACATATTGTGAAAGGTATGGCCTGACGTGACGCCAGAATCAAAGATCTTTGTTTTCCATTATTAATATTTTCCGTCTTGAGGGATTTACCGTCATTTCCTGTTGGCAGAAGTGAGGAAGTGATTTTCACAATATTACTGCAAGACCCAATATTTTGGTATAATGATTCAAGATGTGTTAAAGGACCTTCGGTTTTCGGTTTCGCCGGCGTACATTTCGAAAAATCTTTGTCTCCCAGTACATTTATATTTGCAAGGGGTGGAATATAATTTCCGCTGCGGGACATCCTGTTGCTGAATTTCGTTTTCGATTTAGGCTTAGCTCCTCCTCTTCTATCCACGTTAGATTTGCTGCCAGATGAAACAGTCGTTCTCGATTTAACGTTAACCAAATTCTCATTGTACTTCGAACATTGTCTGTCAATTATCTCTACGAAGCTACCGAACCCAAATTTTCTTTTCACACCTTGCGGCAGTGATTTGGATCTTATTTTGTATCTTTGTTTTTTTGTATACTTCACCAGGAGTTGAGATCTTTTCTTAGATATCGTCCGGTTTGAAGTTCTTTTTATAGATTGATCTGATTGCTTTCGACCATACAAGGAACTTTTTTCTTTTTTATTTTTTATTTTAGCTTCAGATTTAGAAACAAGATCATGATTAATATTTACATTGTCCCCTTGATCATTATTATTCTCTTTTTTCATTTTTCTCTCCTCCAACTCCTCGAGAGATGAGTTATTCAGATTTTCCATCCCTTTATTCTCAGTATCCAATGCATATTTTTTCAAAATTACTTTCCGATTTGATTCTATTACTTCATTTTTAATTTCGTACAACTTCTCTTTAAATTTTTCGTTAAAATCATAACATATCTGTTCGCCTTCCATTTTTTCTGATTCATTTTCTGATACATTTCGAGTAGTCGGTTCAATTTTTTCTGATTCATTTTCTGATACATTTCGAGTAGTCGCTTCCATTTTTTCTGATTCATTTTCTGATACATTTCGAATAGTCGGTTCCATTTTTTCTGATTCGTTTTCTGATAAATTTCGAGTAGTCGGTGATTTTCCGCAACATTTCTTCTTAATTTTTCTCTTTAATAAAAGATAAATTTATATAATTTTAAGGTATTACATTATTAAGATGAAACATGTGATGCAAACCGATTAATTATAGGTTTTCTGTTTGAAGGATATTGCCTCATATATAATAGATGCCTCATTTTCCTTTATCCATACAATGGCCAGCTTTCATATTGAAATTTCTTTCGTAAATTTTCTTGACACTAAATATTTTACTTGCCTTATGTGGCTGACGACTGTATCTCTCGGCTGACCATTTCTCATAATATTCTTTACATAAATTTAATTGTTGAATTAAATCTCCATATTTTCTTTCCGCAAAATTAACCGTTTGCTCCAGTTCTGCGAATGTAAATACAATAAATTATCTAATTTTACTATGAAATTGAATCTGTAGCGTGCAAAGGTGTTATATAGCCTAATTGAGGTTTCATCAAGTACATCATAACCTGATTTTTATTTCTGATTTATTACAGACTTGAAACAACTTTACATTGAAACTGATAAACCGAATTCTTAAAAATTTTTATAGAAATTATGTAAGTACTAAATGACATTAGTTATGTTGCGCTAAACAAAATTTTTTTGATTTATTAAATTATAAAATTTACTTAATTCAAAATTTATTTAGAGATGTGCCTTGATGAATATTATAATAAAAATGTTTTATTTAAAAACTTTATTCATATTTATCATTATTATTATAAAAAAAATTCACCTTTTATTAATGGTCTTGGATTTTCCCAATAATTAGTGACAATTCCAATATTGGTTTCATTCGATCCTCCACTGTCAGATATTTGTATTGATCCTGGATTCATTATCTGCAGCATTTTGAATAAAAATTGGATCAAATTCTAATTCAAAAATGATAACTTTAAAAACCACCTTTTAATGATAAACTAATCAATTTTTATTTTAATTAATATACTTTTGAGTGATTGCATTCTTTCAAAATATTTTTTACGGAATTTCAATCATTTATTTTTTCTCATAAGACAGAAATGAAATTCATTTTTTTTGTTACATAAATATTTTCTATTCATTCCTGAAACTTTATCCGCAAAGCATTGGTTTTACAATTCTTTGAAAAAAAAATGGAATGACCAGCAATTTTTAATCTTAAATTTTTGCCAATATTTTTTTTCAATTATTAATAACCTTTATTTTTCAGATTCGATTTGAGATAATGCTGATACTGAGACATATAATAAGTTTGGAATTATCACCGTAGTTTACATTTATCATTACATTACGCATAAGCCAAAATTGTTATAACTGTAAAAGTTTTAATGTATTCTCACTAATCCTGAAACATTGTCTCAGTGCTCTAGCTACTACCCAAATTATGCACCACACATAAATAATTTTCTAATTTTCTATTTAATTTAATTCCATTTTTCTTTGGAAGAAAATGATCATAAAAACACAATATTTACTGCGATTTGAGAATAAAATAATCCTTTAATACTTAGATGTTTAATTCCCAACTACTCTCAAAGAAAAAACTTCATCTGCAATACGGAATGAAAACAATTTAACTAATTAATTTCAAACAATTTATTGCTCATCTTGAATTCTCATTGTTGCTGAATTTTTTTCTTTTATTATAAGGCTACATATGGAAAAGTCAAATGAAAGATTATGAAATTTGAAAAATAAAAATTAACTGAAATTTAAAGTAGTAAGAATTTCATTCGATCAAAATAGAAATTTCAAAATCTAAACATTAAATGGGAATGCTCAAATATGTTATTAATTTTTATGAATCAATTACTACAAACTAGAGTTGTTTTCGACTGATTGATTTTATTAGTTTCCCGTTTTTGGTGGATAACTCTTAAGTTCTTGTTGAATCCATCTTACTAACAAAATTTCTGAAGTTTTTCAAATTAAAAAATTCATTTTATATATGGTTGTGAGTCGAAATAAAGTCCACACACATTTTATTAGATATTTTGATATGGTAATTAAACAAATTTTTTTTATAAAATCATAGCGATCCCAATGAATATTTTAATAAACTCGTTCTTTTGGATTTCTTCAAGGAATAAAAGATGCCAACTGAAAATTTTTAATCTACTTCAAACATTTTTAAAAGCAGAAAATTTGTTTCATTTCCACTCCAGTAAGAAAACTATTTTTCAGAATCTTTAAAAAATATTTTGTATAAATGTATATTTGATCAAACATTCGAATTATAATATTTTTTTATTAAAACATATGGACAATTCGACCCTCAAGGGCTTTCATAGTTTTTTAAGTAACAACTCGATTTTAACATTGATGAATGAAATTATTTAATAATAAATAACAACTGTCATATTTCGTTTTTTCATAAGCCACATTTTAAAGTATGTGCTTTGAAAAATTTTATAAAAAAACTTCATAAATTTCCCTTTTTTAATTAATATGATTTGACTCAACCTCATGAATTAAAATTATTTAAATTTAGTTTTGAATAATGCTAAAAATTGAGGAAAAATTTAAGAATTTTAAAGATGTAATTAAATTTATGAAATATATTTTTTTCACTCGGGAAGCTAAAAAAAAAATTTAAAAGCTTTAACAGAAAAATTATTTTAAAATAATTGTTAATTATGACTAAAAATTATTTGCTTAGGGATTTTTTTTGTTAAACATTGACACCTAGCTGTTTGCCATTTGCGATAATTAAATCACCGTGTTAATAACTGTCCGTTGCAATTATTCAACATCTTCAAGATTACGCTATTAAGAGAATTCTTCCAGTCTATGCCTGTTCTTTTCTACTCTGAGGTAAAATGATGCATTTAGTGCTGTGTCATGATAAGTAATATATGTTCTTTTTGATTGTTAACGCATACACATATATCAGGAAACTGTAATTTTTTGGTTTTCCTTATCTTTTTTTTTGATATTAAACAGTTTTATTTTGTAATTATTTTTTATTAGCAATGTCAAGGATTGATTTATTAATATTTGGTGCCTCCGGTTTCACTGGGAAAAACGCCGTCCGAGAGATAATAAAGATTGCTGAAAGATTTGATGAAAAGTTTACTTGGGGCGTTGCCGGCAGGAATAAGGAAAAATTAAAAAGCGTTTTGGAAGATCAAGGTGGAAAAGCGAATTATGATACGTCAGAAATACCAATTGTGATTGCTGACATTGAAAATGAAGAGTCGTTAAATGAAATGGCAAAAAAAGCAAAAGTTATTATAAATTGCTGTGGTCCTTACAGATTTTACGGCGCAGCTGTTATTGAAGCATGTATTGTAAATAAAACACATCATGTAGATGTAAGTGGAGAACCTCAGGTAAGTTAATTGCATAGCTAAACACAAGTTTCAACTTGTATCATTCACTGATAAGGTTTTCCTATTTTATTTAAATATTATATTAATTTCAGTATATGGAAAGGATACAGTTATTGTATAGTAAAGCAGCTGAAGAAAATGAAGTGTATGTTGTTAGTGCCTGTGGCTTTGATTGTATACCTTCTGATCTTGGAATGGTTTATTTAAAAAGTAAATTTAAAGGAGTACTCAGTTCAGCAGAAATATATTTGAACTTATATTGCACTAGTAAAATAAAGGTTTGTTTCTGTATATTCACAGTGATTTTATTCCTGAAATATTAAAGAATTATTGTTATTTTAATGTATGGATGTTCCAAATTTTGAATGACATAGAATAATAAACATGTTTATTTGAAACTGAAATAATACTAAAAATATGAAAGTAATTTTTTATTTAAAAAATGATTTAAATGAACATAAAATTTTACCATTTTCTTATCTTTCAATAAATGTTTAAATGTTTCTTATTATATTTTATTGCTGATTGATAACTAAAATTTAAATTAATAAGAAAATATCATTTTTATTGTAAAGTCAGAGATCGTACTTTAAACATGATGTAAAGACTTATTATAAATCATTCAGAAATTAAACTTAAACATTAATGTTAGCAAAGCTTCAACTTCTAAAAGAAAAAAACCTTAATTCATGTTTTAATTCTGAAAAAATTAAGCAAAATAATTAAGTTTGTTGTGTATGCAAATGGAATGATTAACAGAGGTTTATTTTAGTTTCCTGGACTCCATTATGGGACTTGGGAATCTGCAGTTCATTCACTTGTACATTATGATGAATTATATCCTCTGAGGAAAGCTCTATATCCCAATCCAATGCCAGAGTTTTCTCCAAAACTTAAAAATAAGTATGATAAATTTCTTTCAAATCATTTTTAAAAATTTTTGTAAACATTTTTTTACAGCACATGTAAGATATAAAACTGTTTCAATTATGAAAAATACCATAAATTTAATTCAATAGTAGGAAGAAGAAACTTTATGACTTCTTGAGGTTAAGATCTTATATTTTAATCTTAAGAATAATTCTTTTATTGATGTAATTTATTTATGAGCTTATATTACAAAAGAAAATAATCTAATTTAACTTAACAAAAAAAGTTTTGAATCCTGTGAAAGCAGCAGTACTGTAAGAATTTTGATTGAGAACAATTAATTATGAATATTATTGTTTATGCTCTATAATTTAACAGAAAATTTCTTTATTAATCAATTTAAATTATTTTGTCATTGTAATAGGTTTTACTTGCACAAGAATAACCAACTAAAGAAATGGTGCCTTCCTTTACCCGAACCTGATAGATCTGTTATTCGGAGATCTCAACAGTACTTTTATGAAAACGAAAATCAGCGTCCAGTACAAGTGAACACATACATCGCATTTAATAATATATTTCTTGCATTAGCCGTTGTTTTCATCTCTGCAATTTTTTTGGTTCTGACAAGATTCCACATTGGCAGAAAACTTCTTATAAAGGTGTAATAATTTCAGAAATATTTCGTTAAAATAATTTTTTCATTTGAAAATTATTGGTCGAAATTCGCACAAACTTGACCATGCTTAGCTTTAAAATAAAATCAAATTCATTAAAAATGTGATAAATTTTAATGTATTACACATTTTATTGGAATATTAATAATCTTTTTAAATTTTGATGTCAGATTTTTTTTTACAAATTAAGTCAAATATTTATAGAGATTATTAGACTTGCTATTGTTCATAACAAAGTGAGATATTGCCAATCTAATACTATTTACATAATATTATATTTAAAAATGTTTTCAGTATCCCGAAATATTTTCATTCGGCTTTGTGAGTCACAAAGGACCTGCAGAAGAAACTGCTGAAAATACACATTTTTCGTTAACTTTTTTTGGGAAAGGATGGACCCAAGAATTAGCAGAACCCACTGATAAATATACTGAAAGCCCTAATAAAAATATAATTACAAGAGTCTCGGGAACAAATCCAGGATATGGTGCTACATGCGTAGCACTCATTTTGTGTGGGTTGACTGTATTAAAAGAAACGAATAGAATGCCTAAGAAGTAAGTCTAATGTGTAATGTTACAGAAATGCTACAAGTAAATTTATTGTATATAAATTCTTCGCATTTTTATATTTAAATTAGTGAAAATTATTTTTAAGATCATTTCTAATTTCATAATAATCATAATAATTTTTCTATTTACAGTGGCGGGGTATATCCTCCGGGTGCTGCATTTTCAAAAACAAAACTGATTGACAATTTACAAAAATTTGGATTTACTTTCGAAGTCACGAAAGAAAACTGAATCAGAAGAAAATATTAAAATATTTATATAACTAATACTAACAACTAAAAAAGCATTTTTAATAATTTAAAGCATTTAAGGCTGGTTGTTTTTTACAAATTTTGGTTTTTCACTCTGTAATGTCAGTTAATATATATTCCAATCATAGTTGTGATTTTATAATTATAAATGTTTATAACAGTTGTCACTATTACATCTGAACCAATACATTGGAATACTAAAATAGCTCTCTTAACTTATTAATAAATGAAAGTAAAAAACCTACATCGAGATTGAATTCTCTCTCTCCATTCGGCCATCTAAAAATCAATTAGTTTTTACCTTCGTTATTTTTTCTCTACCTCCAGTACTCCTTTATTCTTTCGCTCTGTTGTTTTCTTTTCCATCCATTTTCATATTTTCATTCCTGCTTCTCGCAGGTCTCGTTATTTCGTGAACCAACTCGCTTTTGTTTTTCTCTTAAGGAAATGCCTGAATGTTTGGTTGGTCAGTCGCTCTAGGAGCATGCTCGCCGTGTGGCCGTAGGAGATTCTTTTCCGATTGACGTCAGTAATATTGGGATATATATTGGTATATCTTGTTGTAATGGTGTCACCGGTATTTATTTTCTTTTATCGCGCCTAAGATTTTCCTTTCTTTTATTTCTAACTTTTCAATGAGACCTTTCCTTTTGAGATTCGGGCATTTTGACGCATAGAGGACTTCCAGGCGGATCACTGAAGTGTAATGAATTCATCTTCAAGTCTCTGAAGAGTGATCTTGTACATATTCTTGGTCAGATGGTGCCCGTCTCGGTCATTTCTAGTTTGTTCGCCCGTTTTTGCTGTTTCGCAGCTGTCTGTCATTGTATGACATTTTTTCCCTGTCATCTTTGAGGCGTATCGTAGGTGAAGTACATTTGTGAAGGTTTGTCGGGGATTCACATTTGACTCTTCGAGGTCCGACCAAAACTTGTCTGTTCCTATTAGGTCTGTCTTATCAGCTTGGTTAGTTGGTGCATATATACTTATTATCGTGTAAAGCTTATTGGTGCTCCTGAAGGAAAGGGTTGCTATTCTGCTACTACGGGAAGTAAAGTCTGTTAAGTCGAGAATCGTCTTACTTATGATAAATTCTGTACCTAAATGTGGGTTGTTTTTAGTGATGCGTTTACTCGATTTGCCCTTAATATCCTATAGCCTTGGGCTTCGAAAGCTGCCCATCGGCGAATCTAGTTTCCTGTAAAGCTGCGAGATGAATGTGGCGTTTTAACAGTGTTTAAACAGTGAGTTGTTTTAGTTTCCCAATTTTTAGAAAAGTTGGTGTTAAATGTTGGGAAAAGAGTTTTTGTGTTTGACTCTAGAATCTGATGTCCAGTTTGCGTCGAACAGATCGACGGAGGATTGTTTACCTCCTGCGATCGGTGATATGTTCACCGACCAACTTACTATCAAGATTCTAAACCTTGGAGAGGACTTTTGGTCCGGGAGTAAGAAGATAGGGAACAGGATAGGTGATGGAGGATATTAAAAACAGGAAGAAACTGAAGGAAAGTGGGGAAAAAAGAGTTGAGAACCATAGAAAAATCCAGAAAAATTCATTGTCACGAACGAGATTAGAACGCTGGCCTCCCGCACCCTAAGACAGTATTATTTATAACAATTATTATTTTTTGATTTTGATTTATATTCTAATGCAGCAAAATAAGTTATGTGAAAAAGTTAAATTTCACCAATAATTTACCACTTTCAATTTTTTCTAGATTCCATTTAAACTAAGGGCTTTTATCTAAAAGTGTTGAATATACAGCTCTTTGAATAATAGCTACTGCTTATTGATGTATCCTAGATTAAGTTAACTAAGAAATACTCACTAATTTTTAATTTATTATAAAAAAATTTGTTAATGTTTCAACAAAATAATTAAGGAACATTTTGTAAAAGAATTTAACAGAAATAATTATGAAAGATCGCATGTTCAGTTCTAACACTGAAATAATTATTACTGTTCACCTGAGTTAAATATAAATAAATTACAACCTTATCATAATATTCTCGAGATCCGTTTATTCTACCTTAATATGATGATAAACATTTTATGTTATTAAATATATTTTTTAATAATTTTATGTTATTATAAATTTAAATAATTTTTATGTTATTAAAACTGCTTTATGTTAAATGTAATTAAAAAATTTAAATGCTCCTTTTGTAATATATGATAAGAGAGAATGCTTTCGATTTCAGGTTACTTTTGTTATTTCTAATCTTTCTGCGAAAAAATTAAAAGAATTCTATTTCAACAGGAAATTAGTCAAAAATTTCAAATATATTATTAATAATGAGGTTAATAAGACAAGGATATTTCAGATTTCATAGGGATAGTTGCAATAAAAAAATTTGTGAAAAATCTTCACTAAAAAAATAAAAATTTAATGTAATATAAATATATAAAAAATATAAATTCATTACTTTAATCTAGAAAATTCCTTCACCAATACAATACCGCATATATATTTATAATGAAGTGGAAACAAGTTTAGTTTTTATAATTCAATTTGAAAAAATAAAAATTCGAATTTAAAATAAGTTTTAAAATGATATGAACAATTTAGCATTTACTTTGAATTTACCATTATCCGCCAAATTTATTTCTTTTATTTTCAAAATAAAAATTGAATGGTTAAAGTATTACAACCAAAATTCTTCTTACCTTAAACTTTAATGATAACATTTTAATAAAATTTAATGATAACCTGAATTTAAATAAATTTACATTAATACATTTTTTTTTAATGTTTGCCGTTTCCTTCTAAAAACAGATCAATAAATTATTGAGGTAATATTTAGAAATTGAAATTGTAAATTCATTCATTCGAAGGCTGTCTGTTATTTAACGTTCAATTCTAACCATAATAATCGAATTCCAAATGTAGCTCAACATCTGTCTAATTTAACATATGAGAAATCAATATCCATAGAATTTTTTTATTATTATTTTAACACATAGATAACATTAGCCATTTTTTTTTATTTTTATTTTTATTGTTTTTTTTTTTACATAGGAGGAAAATCCTTTATAAACCCTGCCAGCCCATACTGATAGGGAGTATGGGATTCCCTTACTGTTGATATGGCATTAAGGAACTACCCACTAAAAACCTTCTTTCCTCTACTTGTTTATCGGCATCGGTCCTTTAGCATGTTTATTGGCAGGCCGCGGGAACTATATTTACTTCTGCCTCTGCCACACATATGTCTTTCCCGCTTCTTTGATCTTCATCCTTCCCTTCTTCTTCATGGAACCACCTCCTCCATGTCCTTTCTTGAATCTTATAATGTCCCCCCACACCCTGTCAACATCCGTCCATGCTTCTGCCCTGGTTACCGCCGCCCGTACTATGGTCTCCAGTATGATCAACTTCCTCTTCTTTTACGCACTTTTCGTGAGTGTCTTCCGTCTTCCCGTCTGCAACAGCATGTGCATGGCCGTGTCATCCTCTGCTCAGCAGTCTTCGCAAGTTTTTCAGGGACGTTTCCGTATCCTCCAGAGATAGTGACTGAAGCTTCCATTCCCAGAAATAATTTCTGCCATCGCGTTGTGTGACTTCAACGTGCGAACGATTCCACCAAAGCGGTTATATCTCCAGTGTTTCTTTCTGATTCGGTCTAACTACTTTTCCATCATTCTACCTCTCCTTTCCTCTGCGTCTTTCTTCTCATCGGCTAATGAAGTCCATCTCTTCCCTTTTCTGCTCTCTTCCAACATCTCCCTCCTTATTTCCCCCTCATGGCACCACGGAAGAAGCCCAGCGCTGCGTCGTATGCCACGTTCCACAAAGTCGGTCCGAGCACCGATCCTTGTGGAACACCATATGTTACCCTCTTCTCACCATTTCTCCCTTTTTGTTGGTATTGTTATCCTCCGTTCTCATAAATAATTACAGATTATTTTGTACAGGCCACCTTTTTTGTGTTTTTTCTTGGTCCCTCCTTGATCTGACTCCACGGGATGCTGTTGAATGCGTTCTGAACATCTATACTGATGAGAATGGCAGTCTCTCGATTTATTTTTACCCTCTCTCTCAATATATTTTTCAAATATATAATTGCATCCGTGGTCGATCACCTTTACTCTCCGATATCTCGAAAATTATGGCCTAGTGATCCGACATTAATTCCCCTGTCCATAGTGTCCCATTTGCTTATCTTTAAGGCTGCCTTCGTGGTTGCTAACGTGATGTCGACCATTGACGATCAATTATGACCGTGCCGTAAGTGTTCAGAAGCACTAGGTTCTGCTCGGAGAACCGATCTTGCAGAATCTCCCACCTTAACGTGGTTATACTATCTCCCAGTCTCTTCATACTCTTGTTGAAATCCCCTCATATGAAGACTTTCTTATATCCGGACCGGTGAATATCTGAGGAGATTACTCTCTCGAACTCTTGTCTTGAGTCGCTAAGAGACTGTATGCAGCGTATACTCTATATTCCCCTGTGTTCGCTGCCATCCATCCCTTGCCCGCCGTACCTAAGGACACTGGGTATTTTCCTTTTCTTGGTACTACATAAATTGCCTCTCGCTTCCCTGTACTATCAATTATTCACCTCCTGTCTCCTGTGGTACCTTTCCGGATTCCGAGATTAAAACCATATCGATCTTCCTTTTAATGACTTCCGCTCTCATCAGATTTCCGGCTATCACCGCCTTATTCAGGTTCGTCGGCATAATCTTAATCGTTCTCCCCTAGTGCCTCTGGTTTTTTAGTTTTGCTAGGCAGGACGCAGAGCCAAAGTTGTGATCATAGGTCTGCTATCGGCCTTGCATTCTACCGCACATTGCCTATCTTGAGCAGTCTCTTGCAAGACCCCTCTCTTCGCATCTTAAGACACAAGTCCGCCAGCGACTCCGCAGCCTTGCAATCCCTGCCAATGTGAGTAGTATTCCATCATCTATAACTTCGTCTCGGTGATGCCTCCAACAATTGGATTCTCACGCTCGACCAGTCGATGAGAATTCTGTCCTTCTTGGCCGCTTTTATTGCGTTCTCTAGCGGACCTTCACCCATGTCATCCCAATCCCACTCTTGTTTCCGATAATCGGTGACACCTGAATTTGGCGGGGCTATATTCCGCTGGTTCCACCATCCCTTTTTTTATTTCTTCAGCCGTAGCCATTGTATCCACATGCAGGAATTTGATCTCTCCCAATTTTTGTGGTCTCCTTATAACTGCCCCGGTTACATTATAACTAATGTTGTATTAACATTAGCCATTATGTAACTTTAATGGTTAACTTTATATAAGTGCGAACTGGACATTCGCAAGATGGCGAGATGTTCGAACAATATGAAAGGGGAGTTCGTGGGGAAGATCAAGGATAGGGCCGAAACCATAATGGCGGTGGCTACGATCTTTAAACAAAGAAAAGGACAAGGAGCAGATGGACCGATTTACTGGTGGACCAGGGAGGTGGGGGAAGTAAAAGTCGAGTGTGAGAAGCTGAGGCGGAAACTGCTTCGCTTGAGGAGGAGCCATCGAGCGGAAGCTTCTCCCACAACCCAGCAGCTGGAGGGGTGTTACAGAGAGAAAAAGCAAGAACTGAGACGGGCCATCCGCAACGCCAAGATGGACGCGTGGCGCGAGCTTATGGAAGAACTGAGCTCTAGACCCTGGGGGCAAGATCTCCAGATAGTCAGAGGGAAATTACGGACGTATCAGCCGCCCATTACTGCGACGATCGGGGACGAGAAGACGCAAGAACTGTTGTGCTCGCTCTTTCCGGGGAAGGGTAACGAGGCGCTAGCTTGCAGCAATCGAGGCGAGGAGGGAGATGATCGAGTGGGGCCGAAGAAGTGGTGGTGGTGGGTGAAGAAGAGATATTGGAGGCAGCTCAATGGGCCAAGAATTATAAGACGGCGCCTGGACTGGATGGCATACCGAAAAGGGTGGTTGCCGAAACGGCCAAGATTGCGACGACGATGGTGCAGCGGGTGGCAGAGTGCAGTCTCTCCAGGGGGAAGTGCCCAGGGAATGGAAGGTGGCGAGGCTCGTTCTTGTCCCGAAACCTGGGCGGTCAGAGAAGTATCGGCCAATATGCCTAGAATGTGATATAGCCAAGCTGATTGAGAGGGTTATACTCAATCGGCTAGTCGTTTATCTGGAGAATGCGACTGGCGCATGCAAACTGAACGAAAAACAGTTCGGATTCCGAAGACTCAGGTCCACAACAGACGCTATATTAGAGGTTAAGGGCTGGATCAAGCGGAAGATGAAAGAGGGGAAGACGGCAGTGGCAGTGAGTTTGGATGTGGAGAACGCATTCAATTCATCATTCATCGCCATGGAAGGCGATCCACGATGGGCTCAGAGCCAAAGCAGTGCCAGGCTACCTGCGAAGATGTGTCATGGATTACCTCAGCGATAGGCGCGTCACTTATGAGAGCGGCCGTGGAGAAACGGCGGAGTGGACGGTGGAATATGGCGTTCCGCAGGGGTCGGTTGTTGGGCCAATGCTGTGGAACGTGGCCTATGACTATGTTTTGAAAGTGAGCTACCGGAAGATGTCCGAATTGTGTGTTTCGCCGATGATACACTGGTGGATGGCGACAGCGACTTCGGCCGGGGACGCACGAGATAGATTGGAGGTAGCGGCGGGTCAATTCATCCAGCGAATTTTAGAATTGGGGCTGAAGATAGTCCCAGCAAAAACGGAGGGATAGCTTTCGGTCGGAAAGATCATGCCTAGATAGGTATTGCGGGAATGATGGCCAAGCTAAGCCCCACGATGAAATATCTGGGGATTACAATGGATGTACCACCATCGGCACGCATCGAACGGTCCTCGAATCGGCGGATCAGGCGATGGTGGCTTTGGCCCGGGTCATGCCCAATGTGGAGGCCCCATTCAGAAGACCAGAGTTATCTATAAAAACATTGTGGACGGAATAGTCCTTTATGGGGCGCCAATGTAGGCGAAGGAGATCCGTGGTAAAGACACGTTTCGCAGGAAGATGTGGCAGGGTCAAAGGAAGTTGGCCCTGCGGATCGTACGAGGATATCGCGCGGTGGCGACGTTGACGGCAGTACTGCTCGCAGGGGTGATTCCGTGGATCGTAGAGGCACGCGCCAGGGAAAGGGCTCATCACTTACGGAAAGAACGGCGACAGGAGGAAGAAAAGGAAGGACACAGCACAAGTGGTACCAGACCTCGATCAATATTAAAGGCGGAGAAGAAGAAGGCGCTGAAGGAGTGGATGAACTGAGTAAAAAGAAAACATGGAAGATACAAGTGGGGGCAGAAGGAGGTTATGGAAATGTGGGACGACTGGCGGAAGAGAAGGCACGGGGAGCTCACATTTAAGCTAACACAGCTATTAACGGGGCACGGATCCTTCGAGAAATATCTATGCAGGATCGGGAAACGCGTGGACGCCCGATGTCAGCATTGCAAGGCGTCGATAGTCACGGCGCACCACACACTGACGGAATGTCCTCGATGGAGCAATGAGACACAAAGATGTTTTCCGGAGGCGCCGTGGAGCACAGGAAGGCATGTGAAGGAAGAAGAGGCGATGAGATGGCTGCTTAAGGGGATGTTGGAATCCTCTGATCAATTAGCGAACGCGTCAAATTCGCCAAAGTGGTGATGAGCCGGAAGTTCCTGGAAGAAGGAAGGCGGAGAACGCCAGAATGAGTCGGAAGTCTCTAACTAACACAGTGTCCAAAACGGATTTATTCCGCCAACTGGATGCAAACCAATAGGTGTTCCTGAGCGGCAGAGGCAAGTGCATAGAAGAAGTCAGGAGGGGTTTTAGTGGGTATGCCTGGAAGAAGAGTCCCACACTCCCCGATAGTACGGGTCATTGGGGGTTCTTAACGGATTTCCCCTCCTGCCGAAAAAAAAATGGTTAACTTTAACACTAAAATAGATTTTCCAAATAATAATTGAGTTTAATATTTTCTTAATTTCACTTTAAAATTTTATGATAAAGTATCTGTATGTTATATTTAGATAAATATTTTCTTCATGACATTTAATAATACTACTTACAATAATAAAGCTTAAATTTGTTAAAGTCGAGATCAATAGATATGAGAAATACCTTGAAATTTTAAGCAGAGAAATTAATTATTTTTCTTGGTTAAATTTGTAGATCCAACTCCTGGACTTTCTTTTCGAAATGTAAAGTTCAGTAAAAATGAAGAAACTAGTATCATACGCTATAGAATGTTTAAAATCAAGACTAATGGATTAAGAATTTGGCGTAGAATTGCGAATAAATTGCACTTAGAGGCTTTATATAAAAGGATAAGTTAGAGTTTGGAATTCAAAACTGGCTCAGGAAGACAATGTTCCATTTCGAGCAAAACCTGTTCAAGATTTGTAACAAATGAATTCAAATTAGTATATGAACATGTTCTCCATGCTGATGTGCCAAAGTTAATGTTATCATCTCTTGGATTATAGCAGCAGGCATAACCGTCTTTTACTAAAGGTCCATAAATCATGAAACCATCGCACTTCGTGGGAACCTACAACATTTTTATCATTAGGAAAATATTTGCAAAATTAAAAAGCAAAAATTTTATGCAAAGAAAAACTTACGTTGCTAGTTGAAAGTTGAAAATATGTACTTTTCTTAAATGAATGATCCCTAAATATTTCAGGTTCTTCAATATTGTTTGCCTTCGCTATAATTTTTAAACCCAGCAAGTGTCGATCTATCCCTCGTCCATTAATTACATCAATAGCGTAAAGCTTGTGACTTTTAATCGCTCGCTGAAGAGCTTCATATTTTTGTTTTGAAGACGTATTCAAATCATTCATAACTTGACAAAATTCAACAACCTCTGGCAAGCATGTTCTTATTATATCCGTCCTTCCTTCAGTGAATTTTCTTAATGATCCACTTTCATATTGAGCAGCCGGATGCTTGTGAGTTCTGAATTTAGAGCAAAAATATTTTCCCATTTTTCATATTTAAGCTTTCTTTAAAGGAATTTTGATATTCAAATTTAAAACTTACCTATAAAATGCACATTGAATAGCAATCTGGATGAAACTATCAGGGCTAATTTTTGCAATTTTTAAACGATTCTTACCGAAATAAGGGAAACTTAAGCCGATAATTTCCAATTCTTCATTTAGACTGAAATAAATTAATTCCTTTACTAGTGGGAAAATAATTTATTTAATATCTTTTCCTTTAATCTACAGCGCTTTAACAAACTTAATTTATATAAATAGTGAATATTACTTACCGATCAAGTTTATTTTTCGCGACTGAAATCGCATCAGCAACAGATGACGATATGGAAAACAACAATTTATTTGGTGGCGTATAATTACTTGCTGCTTCTATTTCTTTTGATGCGTGTTTTCTAATACAGAATAAAAGCTCCATGAATATAGCATTTAAAACTTAATGCTTTAAGATAATGACATTTACTCTACATAATTTTATATACCAGTTAAAATATCTAGCATTTTTTCAAAATTATTTATATCTACTTACAATCGAAACTGTATGAAATCCGTAAGTACACCGATAGGTCCTCCTTCTGCAGGACTATGCTCATATGCAATTCCAGTGCCATCGGAACCAGCCCCAATTATAAACTACAAAAATTATCTTTAAATTTTTCAATCTCTATGAAACTTTTATAATGACAACTAACTTTTGAATTCATAAGAGCTTGAATCATTAGCCTAATTAACAGTATTTAACAATATAAGGAAATAATAAAACTGTATTTAATAATAATAATTTTTGATAAATGGTAAACAATTTAGAATTACCTGAATAGTTTTATCAAACCAACGATTTGATCCATTACAACTACCCCCATACCCATGTAAAAGCAATTTACTACATTTTGTATTTGAGTGAAGTTCTTTTCCAGTATTCAAATGCTTATCTAAACAGATGACAAAAAGCGCTCTTTCTATATATTTCTCTAAATTTACTTTATTTGTATCATCTATAAAAAAATTAAAAGAATATAAGAGATTCTAATGTGCTACGTAATATTTAAATAATAAACTTGGCCATTTTACTTGGGTCATACTTTTCTTTAATTCTTCATATATATCTGCCCAGTTATCTCTATTTTCGCTGGTAAGTACTCCAATGCCTGGACCTGAATCACTGTCTCCTTGTTTCACCACATCTTTCAACATTGCCAAAATTTGTGATGTATTTACAAATTTACTGCTATTGCTCTCATAAATTTCCAAATTAAATATCTGAAATGCCATAAAATATATGCATAAGATATAGAATATGTAAATGCATAAAATTCCAATCTTATTATTAAATATACATCTTAAATAATTTAGTAAAATTTAAATAATAAAAATCTTAATTTTTTAAAATAAATGCTTACTGAAATATCTTAAAACTTTAGATTTATATGTAAAGAATCAATTATGCTCCTTTAATATCAATTTAGTTCCTTTAAATATATTGCACATTAAAAATACCTGTCATAAGAGAAACTCACATGATTATTATATAATACAATAATATTTCGACTAGGATTTTGTCGATCGTGAAAGAGTAACAAATCTTTTGGTTTTTTAGGCACTCTATGTGTCCCAAAAATTTTACTGTATTGAAGCATACATAATGGATCACTGCTCATCATTTCTTGCGGTATTTGTCCTCTAATAAAAAAGAATTGTTTTTCAAATACCAGTGAAAATTATTCAGCTTACTGTTAAAAAATTTTTTTAATGTTCATAGTAGCTGAAACTGTTTACAAAATTTAAAATGATAATCTCTCCAATTAATTTTCCAGCCATCCAAATTATATTCCTACTTTTCAATTTTTTCATAGAATTCCAATGCTCCTGTAATTATGTTTGCAGTATAGGTTAATTGTTCCAATAAATTTCTGAATGCTACATGTGGCCATACTAAGGCTGGACTTGAAAATATTACTACAGGATCTCTATATGCAAGATAAGCAGTTTCCAGCCACCAGGTTGCTAACTGAAATAAAAATGAAGCAATTAAAATTATGGCTCCATTTACAAAAACTTATGCATCTGCAATTACATAATTTTTAAAAAGAAATATGTCACTTTTACAATGTGTAAATTACAATACATTAATCATATATATGTGTATATATTTAATATATATGATATAATATGTATATGTAGTCAATATTTACAAAATAAACATAAATTTTTTTCTAATACTAATTTATAAAAATAATCTCTTTTATATGAATGTAATTATTCTTAATTTTTTTAAATTTAAACAAAATCCTTGCTATTATTTTTGCTTTTATTTTAAAAATTAGAGAGATATTTGGTGTTATTTACATCTATTATTTTCTAAATTTAAAATTAAGCTAATTCATAATAATGTCAATACAGACCAAGATATTAAATATATGTAGGTTATAAATTAAACTGCATTACTCAATATTAAGTAAAAAATAAAATAAGAAAAGTTTAAGAAT
>JAOWBB010011293.1:0-70765 GCA_028565995.1 Ricinus marginatus
TTTAATATGAAATGTCAAAGGATCTACAAACGTTGATTTATGAATTTTTTGTTGACTGAATTTTTAAGCTATTTTCTGATTTAATGGCTTTTTCCTTTTAAATAATTAATTAAATTTCACATATAAACCTATATTCATGCCATTCCGTTGAGGAAACTTATTAGAAAATTTTATTCAAGTGTCAACAATCTTTTCTGGGTAGCAATGAAAGTTTCGGGAGACTGCATATACTAGTATTATATGCTTTTATACATTTATATTCAACATACTATATTTAGGTTTTTATAAATAAATACAAAAGGAACAACTTCTTAAAATTAAAAAAAAAATTTCAAGAATATTTTTTAAAAACTTTCATAGTATCACTATATATTGAGGCAATAATTTTTGTAAAATTAAGAAATGAAATTTGCATTAAAGCAAATAAAATTATATTTAACATACTTAGAAATAGATTCAGATAAGCAAATTTTAAAAAGATAAGATTGAAACAAATAAAATGCCATTTAAGTTTCAGATATTTTCAAAATAAAAATTTTACAGATTGTATACGTTATTTTTTCATTTTTTTTATAGTAATCCAATGGAGTTCTTATTGTCTTTTACACCCGTTTTAAGGATTTTATGTTACTATATATATTTATATTATTACTTAACGGGCAGTTTACGGTGGTAAAGAAACCACCTGAAAATGGGTACTATTTGAAAATTATCACATTTAATCACTGAATCAACATTTCCATCCTACAAAAAAAAGAAAGATCCTTTTTCCGAAATAGAATATTTCTTGAAGGTGATCAACGTTATATATCAAGCTTTAGAAATTCTGATATTTGTCAATTTATTGATATTGTTTTCAATTAGTCGCTATTCCGTAGTTATAATAATTAAACATTATTTTGATTTTGCTTAAAACTGAATATTAGTGATACATTCAGTAAAAATAAAAAATATGAAAAGATCATCACTTACAGATTAATCTAGAGATAGCCTTTTAAAATAATATTTTTCTTTCTAAAGGCTTTGACTATATTTTAAAAACTCAGATGTAAGGCATGGTATATTGAAACTTATAGAAACATTTCATTTTCTTCTAATTTTGCGA
This sequence comes from Ricinus marginatus, assembly GCA_028565995.1. Lineage (NCBI taxonomy): Eukaryota > Metazoa > Arthropoda > Insecta > Psocodea > Ricinidae > Ricinus > Ricinus marginatus. The sequence continues at coordinate 1,106 of JAOWBB010011293.1, forward strand.
CATTTCATATTAAAAGATTAAATAAATTTCAGTCCTTCTTTATTCATAAGTAGTAAAAATCATCATAACGCCTTTATGAATTAAAATTGAAAAGATCTCCAGCTGATGGTAAGGGTGCCAATCCTCCGGTCACGTCAGGCAGTTGAGTTAGATCTGGTAAATTTTGAAGATGGGAACGCACCTCTTGTCGAACCTGATGTACTTTCTGCAGCTTCTCTTGATATTCCTATAATGAAAATTTATTGAATTATTACTCGGACTCATTAAAAAGTGTGCATACATAAAAGTAAGATAGGTTTCAAACGCCTTACCTCTAACCTCTGTTTTGCATGAGACAATAATTCATTCTGTGATTCAGTAAAGTCTCTTAACATTGCTGTAACTTTTTTCCTGTCTTCCAGTTCTGTAGCTAACCTACTATTGTATTCACTAAGGAGTTGTACTGCGGCATTAACTTGCTTAGAAAGCTGTTCGGCGGCTGCTCGATCCTGTAGTTTTATCAAGAGACTTACTTCAGACACTTCAGGTGGTAAAGAAGCTATGGCTTCCCGCACGGCAACATCGCAGGACGCTGAATTTTCTAAATCCTGAAATTAATTAAAAACGTTTTTTTTCAAGATATACAACCTAACTCAACCTGTAAAAAATCAGCTTTTGAATTAAAATTAATGTATTGAATTAAACCCTCGAAAGTATTAGAATTTATTTTAAGCCAATTGATAACAGATGAAACAGGACTATTAGTATGAGAAAAATGCTCTGTTATAAATAAAATGGTGATTAGCATCAGGAGTATCAAAAAATTAAAATTATTTCTTGAAAAAAAGAACCACTTTAATAATTACAGTGCATTTAAAATAATCATTATTTTAAGATTTTACAGATATTTAAGATTAATTTATATAATTTAACAATATTTATTATGCCACTATATTAATAATATTTTTTTATTTTCATATTTCACAATAAATTTCAAGACTCAGACAAATATAAAAAGAGAAATAACAAAAAAATATCATAAATGCTGCTAAATAAAAAATTTGGAAAGCCCAAACGTTGTTAAGTATGTTAAAGTAACAAAGATTAACTTCCAAATTTAATGTAATATAAAGTATCATACCATTAATGCCTTTATAATTTCTTCTGGCTCAGGTGGATCACCAGCTGGTGTTCTTGGTGACAATGTAACATGAACTTCTTTCATTCCATTCACCTCTACTTCAGTTTCTGTATCTGACTTTTTTCTTTCTCTTACATGAACTGGAGAATATTTTTCTCTTTTGAATTTCTTTTTGTCATCATCATTTAATTTTTTTTTCTTTTGAGCAGGTTCAACAATCATATCTAAAATAAAATAAGTTCATTTTATTATGACACAATCAGATTAAAAATTTTTTGGGCTGGTAGATGTTTTGTTAAATAATTTTATAAGAATAACATTAAACGATAACAAAAAGGTGAGGTACAATTTGCGTAACAATAATCATTATCAATACAAGTAATTTTTTAATAGCAATTGCATAAAACATAATTAATTTTTAACGAATAAAAGTTAGGCACAATGTTACCAAACTCACATAAGAAATATTATAATAATTACAAATACATATGAAAAAAGTCTAATATTTCTGATTTTTATTGCAGCAGGCTACTGAAATCATTTAATAAAATAAAAATTCTTAAATCGTTAAATTTTTTTTGAAATAGTCAATGTTCTTCTGACAATAATTAAAATTTTAAACTTATAAACGCTATAAAATGAATTATTTATTTAAAAAAAATTGTAAATTGAGTAATACAACATTATACAATGCAAATTTAGTTTGATCTCTAAACCAATAGCTAAAAAAATTAAAATGAAAACATAGATTTCAGTTACAAAAATTTAAAATAAAAATATAAAATTTTAACTGATAAGTAAAAACTTGGAATACTTATTTTAGATTCAAGAAAAAAAAATTTTAAATACCTAACATTTTTTTGAATTCAGCAATTTGTTTTACATCATAAACGCCTCTTTCTTCCCAAATGTTCAAAACTCTTTCCAAACTTTTTTTTGACTTTTCATCAAAATTTTCTAAGGTGGACATATGCTCAAAGGCTTTTGGCAGAATGTTTCCAAACTCCCTACCATACTCTGGTCCTTTCTTTTTGCTATTTTGAATTACATCGTTTGCCAAATAAATGAACGTTATCTTTCGTTTTTCTGAAGCTAAAATGAAATCAGTAAAATTAACATAAATAAGGCAAACATTTTAGTTAAGCCGACTTCAGTATAAAAATTGTTTTACATGAGGTATCCACAAAATGCATTAAATAAAACTGCAACAATATCAGTAAAAACATTTTTATCTTTTGCGAATATAGTGAATATCGTGTATAATCATCTCTTTTAGTTTTTACGGGCTCTTCGAAACGAATTACAGTTCACAATGAGCAAAATGAAAGACTTAAATTGTGAAATATTACGGGTTAGTACTTTTTACCAAACAATGACTATTTTCACGTAATGTTGTACGTAAGGCCGTTACCTTTTATTAATTCTTTGTACCAAACTTTAACAATTGCTGCATGGTGTTTTCTATGATGTATTAACCATAAAGAAAGTGTTTGAATACTTTGCTGAGAAGGATTTAAATCGGCTAATTTTTTTACAAGAGCACTTTCACTGAAAGTCGCCATTTTTACAACAGAAGTACATGGCTGAAAACATTGGAAATAAAAAGCGTGGTACCATGCACGTTTGACAACTAAAATTTTTTCGTCCACTGAAAATTCCATATCTACCTAAATATTAATGTGAATAACAGAGAATTATTAATTAAATTATTAAACAGTAGAATTATTAATTAAATTTAAAGTACTTTTATTCCTCAGTTCGTTCAGTCAATAACTCCAATAGCACGACTTACTAAAATGAAATTTTTTTTCTCTGCTGCTTTTTTTTCTCAGCAGCTCTTTTATTTATTTTCCACTTATACCTTAAAACCTTATTTAATACCCCCAGAAAATATTCAAAAGACATAATTACAAGAGATAATGTAACATCAAACGCTATAAATAAGAAATTTCCGTTCAAAATAATTACCACATAACTGCATGAACCAGAATTCCAATGTTTTGAAACGTAATAAAATGTGAAAATAAAATCTCATAAAATTTTTTTAGATCTTCAACATATTGAAGATTTAAATTTTTATAGTCCGACGAACGTTCCGTCACTTTCTTTATTTGATAGTGTTTTTTTCCTCTGATCACCCCAGATATGCAGCTCCGTATCCAATAAAAATGTCACATCCTCGTGTTCGATATTTTTCGTTTTACTACACAAAAATAAACGAGACACAATTACTGGGTGAATCACCCTGTTAATCATCAAGCAGTCGATCATTTTCTTAAATGATCGACTAACGATCGATTTTCAGAGCTAGTTCCTTATTTTTTTAGGGGTAAATCAAAACACCACGGCCACAGAAAGAAGTCTGCAATTGGATATCGAAATATTTCTTTAAGGCAGATTCGAAGAATATCGGGGTATAAAGTACATCCAAACGTGGCGAAACTTCGGGTAATAAAATCAATTAAATGCAGAGTAGCCTCGTCCAAGAATACTTTTTTCTCACTTTACCTGAAACCATAAAAAAAGTGCACTGTTATTGCCCATCAGACGCAGTTCTATCAAGTATCAATTTAAATCCGAGCATTAAGTGGGAATTTCCTTCGGAGGTGACTCTCAACGGGCGGCGCATGCACCGATTTAAGTGCCAACCCCTTGCGTGAGGGATGCGATGAAGGAACGAGGCATTCGGCGCGGAACACGTACAAATTCCAACCTGCAAGTAGCGAGGCTCCCTCGTAGTCCGCTTCTACCGTTCGAGGCGTCGACTTCACGTGCCCCCGTTCGGAGGTCCGCGAACGTTCGCATTGGGCAAACTTTCATGCGAGTGGTGTTGGTTCGAACAGCCATTCGATTTTTGAGGTAAGGACATTTATTTTTCCCTTTTGCCACCGCTTTTTCACGGGCCTTTGAAACCACTTCCACTCTCAGTTATCGCTTCGACTGTCCGGACGATCGGAATTTCCATGCAGCCTAAATGTGTTTTCCTCCGGCGAAAAATCGCCCGAGTTTTTGAGTCCGGTTTCAAAGTCTCCGACCGATTCGGGCGAGGTGGAAAATGATCTAGCTCTCCCGTGAAAATCGGGAAAAATCACTCCCCTTAAGAGATCTCTTCCAAAGATTGTCCAGAGGCGGATTCTCTTCTTAACCACGGCTTGATCTTTGCGAGATTTAAGGCAGTCTGGACAGACGTTTTTTTCAGTTTTCCTTCACATGGAAATTACCAAATAACCATTCAAAAAAGTGACGTAAATTTCAAAAATATGTCGTTTGAATTCATGATTTACTTTTACAACCGAGTTTCACTTATAAAAAGGATAAACTTATGCGAACTGACGAAATTCAAAATAATTTCACTCGCAGCTAGCTGTGTCCAGCACTTTGGCTAAAAACGGCTTTGACAAGCCTTGCAAAACACTGTTATGCCCACCATCGAATATCTGGCTTTGATGTAATTTTTTTATCTTTACTTATTACATACAATAACTTATTTTCGCTTCATTAAAAACAAAGATCTGCCCATAAATGCCTGCCATTATTAGGAAATAACTAGGGTTATTTGAGCAATAAATTGTTTACCTCATACATAATTTGCAATGCATTTTAAAGCGCGCAACATATTTTCGGTTATTCAGTTATTTACCAACAGCGAGAAAAAAATCAATTGAGAAGTTTCGAAGGTGGGATTATTTCGATCAGATTTTGATGTAAATTAAATTTAATAGAAAAAACTGATTGAATTTATGCCGCAAAAAGTAACAGGTAGTATTAAATTGACTTTTATTTTTTTTATTTTCCTCAATGTATACGTGAATGTCTATAACATATACGTTATGTTCATACTAAAAACTAGCTATTTGAATAAAAATTCGATAATCTTTCATACGAAATTTCAATTTCTAACAGAATAGTTATCAACATGTACCTAGAAAAGGGCAAGCCTGATTTAATATTATGCTTGTAACTTATATTTGGTTTTCGTTTGTAATTGTTATAAGGATACCCATCTTGATTGTTGCTGGACAAATCAATTTCATTCGCTGCGTCGTGGATGTAGCTTTTTCTCTGATATTTTTTTTATGTTTGAATCTCCTTCATAATTTTTGTATTTTATTGGGAACGTGAATTTAACTTTTAAACGTATTTTTAAAAAAATACTTTCTACGTAACAATAAATGCTATCAACTATGCACAATTAGGATTTTATACGGCATAATCATTGCGTCTAACATCGAGTCCATGAGCCGTGCATTTGCTTTTATTTTAACGAATCCAATCTACTTTTTCACTCGCGTGCTCATTTCACTGACGATGGCTCCTTTGCATATTGAAATATCTAATTCCGCCCTTTGCTACTCTAGCTAATCACATTAAGTTATAATATGTAAAACACATTAATTTAGAGACAAAAGACTTCCCTGATTTTAGTGGTATCAAAGCCAAATTAAAACTGAATAATGGAACTGCTGTAATTTCAGTGAAATTTGGGATCTCAGCTGCGTATCAGCATTAGAATTAACATCTAAAGTAGAAGAATGCCTTAATATTTTATCAGAGTCATTAGTCGATTCATTAAATGAAGAAATTTTAAAAATGAATGCATTTCAAATCTGAAAAAGTGCTCAGGACATTGTTTTAGACCTTTTCTTTTTGAATGTGTTCTTGATTAGATCTTCATCTGAAGTCTTTCAGAAGTTTGTGCGCGGAACGTGAAAGTCTGATAAATTTCCACCTTTCCGGTAATAATGAAATTACTGATTTAATCCAATCAAAATCAACAGCCTTTATGGCTATCTTTCTTCGTTTCTTAGGATTTTCTCTGCTGTCACGCAGAGGAGACCCATTTTAATCCCAACAGCGCAAGCACCAAATATGCTTCAGTCAAATGAAGTCGTGGATCCTAATCCAATGGCTACATCTTCGACTGCTGCTTCACGGACAACAATAGCGGAACGAGACCGACGTTTGATACCCATTTGTTCTCGCTTTTTCTGATGCCGACACCACATCGCTGGTACCAGGCAACCTCCTGAGACGCAATCTCATCATGTGCTCTTCGCGAATCTCGTTGTTCGCCTTCAGCGCAGGAGAAAAGCGAAAAACTTTATAAAATCTGATATTTCCAGTCGAAGCTGGATTTAAAAGCGAAACTTTTCCCAGTGTCGACCTCGCAAAAATCCGCCAGGCTCTGTTCATTTTTATGCTTCTTCTGCAGGCAGCGCAGAATGAAGATTTCTGCAACAAAGTTATTTGCATGGATTAAGTCACCGCGCAGCCTCAGCTTCGATTTATATTTAAAAAGCGGAAAAATAATTTTGGAATGTAAAAATTTTTTCCCTGCTATGTAAAATTCATTTTACATCGTGGAAAAGCGACTTAATTTTGATCCTTTTCTTTTCATAAAAAAAAAAATACCCTTCTCTCTCTCACAATTGGGAGAACTTAAGTGGCCCAATTTGCTTTTTGCCCGATGGGTAGCGAACCCTGGAAAGTTCAGGACACTGATTGCATTAAACAGACAGCTAAAGGTGCTGGATGTTCCAAAGTTATTGCTCGTAAACGGATTCAAGGAGCAGGATGATGGGATCTCGAAGGATTATTATATTAACAGTTTACAAGGTTACTACACAAAAATCACATTTGAAATCCGTATGAAATATTTATCTTAAAAGAAATTTCGAAAATATAAATCGAATTTTATTTATTTCAGCTTCGTCTCCGCGAAGTTTGCTTCTCTAAAGCGTTTTTTTTAATGACATATCAAGTTTCCATGTCATACCAAAATTCATTTTTCTTTTAATTTTCCAAAATTAATTAATTAATTGGCTCGTTTCTAAATGATATAAGGTTTTTTTAATAAATACTTGCGGGTAAATCGAAATTATTTTATTACCCGATTACTCTTTTTTTTTTTTTTTTTTTTGATGTAAACCACAATGGTCGCTTTCATCATTAAAGAAAATTTGTATCAAAGCCGTTATAACGTCAAATATTTGTAAATTGATAATAACGTGATATTTGCGTGTGCGTAAAATTTGTCTCGTTGTCCAAAAGGGGATTCGGACCCCGCAAAGGAGATTTCCGAGCGTTATTTGACGACAGAGGTTTTCGAAAACAGAATTGGAAAATTTGAAGTACGTGTTGGAGCCGCGGTCTCTGCAATACAGCAGTAATCGAAATCACTAAATCACGTAAATAGTTTTCCGACAGATTTTCCATTTGCTTCATTTCCAAAAATTTCTGTTAAAAAGGAATTAAGACTGATTTAGCCTTCATCCACTGCAGAGGAACGTGACAACGCAGAAATGGGCGACGATTTGAAAACATGTTTTTTTTTTCGGATTAAATTACATTAAAATATATATATTTATATATTGCTTTTAGCACGGATTATATTTAATTTTTTATCTATATTCCGTTCTGTCTGCATATTCTTCTTCGGTGGATCCTGTCGATATTTGCACCGTTTTCTCAGGAGGTGGTTGTTATTACACACCTCATAGAAAAGGGTGCTCAAACACTCGATTTCCGGGCGATATATTTTCGGATAATGATGAAACGAAATACGAAACGGCTCGATTATAAAAATAAGGCTGCGTTGAAGAATGATGGTCGGCCAAAATGCAGACCTTGTTCTGCTCCACAAATGAATTTTGATGGAGAACCTGTGGCTGTGGTTGATTTGTGAGATTGGACGAATGTGAAAGATCCGAAATTGATGATGAATCACGAACATTTTCAGCGGTCTGAGCTTGTAAAACACTTTGACCAGGACGAAAATAGCATTCGTTTTAAGACTTTTTCCCGGGACGGCGTCGCCTTAAGCACCTTTCACGGCTAATATTATTCGAAATTAAAAAAGAATCCTGTCGGTGAAGAAGGAAAATGATTCGAACGCGGAAAGCGTTTCTTTACCTTTGCTCGACGATAAATCGGCAATAAAAACCTCAACTTTATTTCTTTTTCCAGAAATGAATACGGAATTAGAAGACTTACACAAACAATACTGCCTTCGTTTGAAAAATTCTTTGCTGGTGTCTCTTGTTGCCTTTGGGGGCTTTTCGTCGACTTCTACGCTGCTGTATTTATTGGCACTGTCAGAGGTATGTACCTTTGACGTTGTTTTTCGTATAAAAATATGAAGGAGGCAAAAAAATGACATGTCTCCTAAAAAAAATCAACTCTCTTTGCTCTTCCTGCCTATCGGGATCTAATATATCGTCACAGTCTATGAATAAATCAACGAATGACAAATTTTATTATTTTTTTATACCCGTGCATTAGGCCGTTCTACTTATAGTCCTATATATATACACAAGCGTGTGATTTCATACCTATATGCTCGTAATTATAATGCTAAGATGCAATTTAAGAATATCCTGAATGCAAAAATTGAATTTTATACTCGTGGATAAGCGTGCAAGAGTTTAAAAATATTTCTTTAATCACATATTTTATAGTCTTTATTCACAATAAAAAAAAAAAAAATTATAGAAGCAAATAAAATCTTTTTATCAACATAGTTTTTCGAAGTAGCTGTGCGCAAAAGATCACAATTCAAATTTCAAACTTCAATCCCTATTTGTTCATTAACGAACAAAGATTTTTACCTCGCGGAGCACCGATATTAGTCAATAAAATGGGTTAATATTACATCTAAAAATCAATGTACAAAATCTGGGTTCTTTATGAGTCATCTGATAATGCTGAAAATTATTTACAGTTTGAAAACTGGAAGTGATTTTTTTTTTTTTTTTCCAAAATTCCGAATCCGTCTGGTCCCCTGGCGGATCGACAAGAAAAGTTAGGTGTGAAAGATTTTTAAAAAAGAAAAACTTAAAATATAAACGATTTTTGATTTCCTCCGGGAGTGCACCGCATGAAAGATGGAGAAAGATTCGCCGTGCTTTGGTCAAAATTCTGGAGAGGTTAACTGCCAAAGTGTGCGACAATACGGGGACAGTGAAAGGAAAAACTACGATAAAGTGGTTTTTCCTACTTCCGGAAGAAGCCGCTCAAATTTTCCGAACTCCATGCGGGAAAAATTCGGGAGGAAGACCTGAAAATCTCCGGTTTCTAACGCGCTGTTGAAGATAGAACCCCGACTTTTAGTCCGCTCTGCGGGAATCGCAATTATGAGAAGACCTATTCGAGGTTTTTACGGCTTATTTTAAGTATCTCACTAAACACAAGAAAGTGAATTATTCATTACTATTAGTTAAATTATAATTTAACTTGTTTCCAGAATGTCTCGGAAAAAGTGCCTCACTTCATCTGGCTTTCTTCCGTGATCATTGCTATGTCAGTGATTGCCGTAATCCTCAAATTCTCTCCTGTTTTGCGAGGAACGATTTCCTCTGCGGTGATATCCCTGGTGGTGGTTTTCTTCCTCGGGTCCGCAGCAATTCGTCTTGAGGACGTCTGCGCTCCGATACCCTTGTTCGGGCTGCTCGTGGCGGTCCACACCATGCTCCCAGTTCATCTGTCTATTTCCGTTTCCGTCGGAATCGTATTGGCTGTCGCGCACGCCGCTGCTTCGTTCGCACTGCAGGACCGCATGTCTCTCGCCGAGTTTTTCTTTCAGGTGAGGTATGACAGGTAACCCCGCTCGACGAAAAATCTCTAAAATAAGCGTCAGCCATCATTTTTATTGTTTTCAGTATCGTTCGAATCTAATTCTCTCGTTTTGCGCGAATGCGACGGGCATTTACTGGAGATGCATGACGGATAAAAGCCGGAGAAAAACATTGCTCGGCAGCAAAACTTGCATTGAATCCAGGATAAAGTTAGAATGCGAGAAAGAACAACAGGAACAGCTTCTGCTGAGTGTCATACCAGCCTACATCGCCGCGGAGGTAAGTTAATTGTGAGAATTTTTCTGAAAAAAAATAAATTTATTATAACGACGCAACCCTTAAAAAGCAGAAAAGAAACAAATCTCGTAATGAGATCGCTTACAATAGCAATACTGCCGCATGCTCTCAAAACTTTGTTTTGCTTACTTACTTTCATCGTGAATTTGGGAAGACCTTCTTTTGCTGAATCAGGATTATCATTATACATCGAAAACAGAGTTGTAGAAAAGCTAGTTCTTAAGGAAAGTGGGCTACTTGAAAAGCTCCTATGTCAATGTTTTATAAAAGAAAATTATAAATATTTAATGCGATCCAAACGATATTTTTTGAGCCACTTTTAACGATTATCCAGCATCAAAAATTCATCGGTATTAACCACTCGGCGAGAATATTTTATTAGATTCCAAACGGGTGAAATAGGGCTGGCAGACAAACTTTCCTCTCTCTGATGCAGGCCAACAGATGGAAAGTACGTGACATAAATTTTCATGTGCGCAGGTAAAGAGAAATATAATGCTGAAAATGGCCAGCGAATGCCAGAATTCCGCCGGGAAAAGATCCAGGTTCCACGAGATGTACGTCCAGAGACACAACAACGTGAGGTTGGTGCCAGCTCCTTAACGTCAACCGAGACCGAAGCTACTTGTATGAAATTTTTTATTTTCTCTTTAGCATTCTGTATGCGGATATCGTAAACTTCACGCCTCTATCCGAGCAACTCAGTGCTTCCGACCTGGTGAAAACCCTCAACGAATTGTTTGGCAGGTTCGACCAAATCGCCCAGGTGAGCACTCAGTGTACGTTCCGGCAGGGGAAGCAGTTGAGCTTCGCATTATCGCGAATCGAGTCGTGTCTTTCGTTATCACAAACCCGCAGCGGATCAAGCGATGAGTTTTCTTATGCCGTTCGGCTCTTGGTTCCCGCAGAAAATTCTTTTAACCTCACTTTTTTTTTCCCCCCCCCTCACGCATTTAGGACAACCAATGCATGCGAATCAAAATCCTGGGAGATTGCTATTACTGTGTCTCGGGACTTCCGGTCTCGAGACCTAACCATGCCTATAACTGCGTCAAAATGGGATTGCAAATGATCGAAGCGATCAGGTAGGTCCATCCGAGGTGCCCCGAAGGAATCAAAAAACATTTCAGTTCCCAGATGGATTCGTTCCCGTTTCAGGTTCGTTAGGGAGGCGACGGGTTTCGACGTAGATATGCGAATAGGTATCCATACCGGAAATGTCCTCTGCGGAGTTCTTGGTCTCCGGAAGTGGCAGTTTGACGTGTGGAGCGACGACGTGACTCTGGCAAACTACATGGAAGCGGGGGGTGTACCTGGGTAAATAAAATAATTTCGCTTTTACTTCGCGAAAAATGCAACCGAAAAAATCTCATTCCTGCCTTCCCCAAAACGTGCGAATTTACCCCGAAATCAGAAAAATTTTATACTTCATTTTATTTATAATGCAACCGTAATAACTATACATATGGCTTCATTAATCTCATTCAATTTTATAGCATTATATTATGCGAAATAATGATATTAAAATTAATAAAACGAAACAGGATTTATGCTCAATGCTTCAGGAAAGCACTCTCTCTCTTCTGTCTTTCTGTATGTCTACAATTTGATTTTTTAAAGCGGAATTTGTCATTTTACCCTATCGCTCTGCCGGAACAAGCAAATTCCCCGCTTTATGGATTCCACAGCTTTTGAATCGTCACAAACTACAAAACGTTTTGCTTTTTTTGATATATCCATTAATATTATAATGCCAGAAACGAAAAAAAAATGTTTCAACCAATTTACATTTTAACAAAAGTGAGCAACTTACGAAAATCTTCTTCCTTAAAAAAGATTTCGAGCAATAAAAACTCTGATGGAAGTCCTGGTTTTTCATCTGAAAGCGTAGCAGAGCTTTTGGGGGTTTTTTTACTATAAGTTTCTGTCTGAATGATGAAAAGTGTAAAAATAGGAACCTGTCTGGTGATAGTCATATTGGGAAAACCGTGGCAGAATCATTCATGGATAAAAACTTTGTGGAAATTCCGTTGCGTTTTTATCTGCAAAACTACTTCGAATACGTCATAGGACCATTTGAATTGCCGTTTGTAAATTGCGCCAACATTTTTATGTTAAGCTCCTTCTTTTAAAAGTGAAGTTTCTAACTTGAATGATTTATGTATCGTGAAAATTTAAGGATTCAACCTTCGAAGACGTCTAAAAGAAGAAAAATATGACAATGTAACTTTCAAATGCTTCAATCTCGTTTATATATATATACTTGATGTTTCAGTAAGCTTGAAATATTTTTTACAAACGTTTTTGATATTGGGAATGTCAAAAATTTTACGATTATGTTCGTGTAAAAATATTTTTACTTTGCCAAAGAAGTCCTATAAATCAATTAAATTTCTGCGGAATTTTAGTAAAAGCATCCCAAATTAACGAATTTTGTTCAGAAAATTAAAGCAGAATTTTTTGAGGGCCAACAGGAAGAGTGAACCTGAAAAAAAGTAAAAATTGATTACATATATATATATATATATATATATATATACATAGCGATTACGTAGTTGAAAGGATATTTCGACAGATAGTAATTTGTCAAATAAATCGAGGCGGTTTCGTTATTACAGGCGAGTGCATATAACAAAGACAACATTGCTGCAACTGAATGGGAAATTTGAGGTAGAACCTGGACACGGGGAATTAAGAGAGAGCTACTTAGCGGATCATAAGGTGGAAACTTTTCTTATTGTCATACCTACAAAGGTTGATATACTTTTCTCTTCACATGGCTTGCAGAGGTGAATCCTTGGGGACATCTTGTAATCTTTCGCTTCATTGTTGCTACAGGAGCCAAACTCCGGTCAGGAGGACATCGGTGAGGTTGGCAAAAACGAGTGCGTCAGCAATCGGAAGAAGACATCAGCGAAAATGACGAAATACGTCGAATGCTGGGGTGAGGACAAACCTTTTGCCAACATAGCCGAAGCAACTCTGGCTAAAAATATTGGATTGACGGTAGGAATCGATACACTCAAATACGTGGAACCTTCTGCCGATTAATATACGTTTGTCACATGCTGCCTTATTTCTTTGCTCAGAGTGTGGCGATGATTGAGTCGAATCTCCTGCCGGGTGATGCTTCTTGTTGGAACTGCAGGAAATTTGTCCGCCAGGAAGAATTCAACCCCTTTTGGCTGTCTTTTAAGAAAAAGGAATACGAGATTGAGTTTGAAAACCAGTCCGATCCCCAGTTTAAGTGCTATGTTATGTTCGCTTTTGCCCTCTGCCTGTGCACCTTCGCCTTGCAGGCTCTGTCTATTACCATTGGGTACAACTTTTGAATGTACTTTTCAATTTCATCTCAGTTCTCAAATATGTCACATTCTGACGAACTTATCTGCTGTGCCTGATCTTCCAGAGACATTGCTTTCCTCGGATCCTACCTGTCTACGTTGATAACTCTGCTAACGTTCCTGTACTTCAGTTGGCTGCCTAGTTGTAAAGCTTCTTCGGAATCGAGGCCTCTGTCGGATCAAGACCTGCAGCGCATGCGTGTAATCAGCTCCACCAGATGGATTAGGATTTTTATCTTTCTTACGACAGTGATTTTGGTGTCTCTGGCCGTGGTCTTCACTTTGGTAAATGAATCACATTTGAAAAATTTTGAAAATTCAGGAACTTAACGAAATCAGAATTATCTTAAATATTATATTGTCAATTCTGATAAATCCGTTAATGGCTTATAATGAACAACGAACCTAGAAGCCATGGTCAAACTCTTAATGTCTAATTAACATTAGATTTTCGAGTATCTGCTGGTATCTTATCCTGCAAGACATCAATTTTTATAATTATACAAGATATAAAGTAATATGTTTTAAATTTATCAGACAAATGTCTGATAATAAATAATTAGGTACAAAACATTCATTTAACCTAAATTATAATTTAATCTTTATATTCATCAATTGAAATTTTCTTTAATATTGCATTTTTATGTAAATATATTTTCAAAAAGACTAGCAGTGTTTAAGATAAAAAATTAGTCTCATGTCGTGAAAATAGTCCGACACAACGCATGTATATAAATAAAAAGTTAAATGCTATATAACAAATAATATTAGACTCAGGACTGTAATTATATTTGGCATTTTAGTTTGAATTGACACCGGCAGCACCAGAAGAACTAGTACTTCCCAACGAAGAATTGGTATTCAATGGTTCTGCTGCATTGCCTGAGAATGTTTCTGTTGGTCTTTTTCAAATGGAATTGAAACAGAACGAAACCGAAGAGCAAATCTCATTGGTAACAGCAACAGTAAGTCCATTTGCACATAGAATCTCTTAAAATAATTCTGACAGATGCTGTTTAAAAAAAGAAATTATGAAGTTAATTTTTTGCTTTAGTGCTACATTTATAGTTCCATGATGGTTTTGGCAGTGATCTCCGCGTTTCTCCAGCTTGGTTTCCTCCTGAAATTGATGGTTATGTTCGTGATACTCACTTTTCATATCACTCTGTATAGCCTTCAGCCAACGATTGTAGACTACTACAACAAACAAACTAAAGGGTGAGGAACCGGGTTTTCTCGGATGTATCGGCTTCTTAATATAATTTGGCATCATGGAAATTAATTTTTTTTTAAGGTTCGAAGACATTCCTGCGGAACTCAAAATCGCGCATACACTCGCTTTGGTTGCCATCATTTTTCATATACTGGACAGACAGTTTGAATTAACGTCCAGGACAGATTTTTTGTGGAAATCCAAACTAAGAGTGGAACAGGAAGAAGTGGAAACGATGAGGGGAATAAATAAAATCCTACTGGAAAACATTTTGCCTGCCCATGTGGCGCAACATTTTTTGGTTTCGAAAACTGTAACCAAAGTAAGACTTTCTACATAATTTGAATAAAAGGATTGGCTTGAGTGGTACACATTGCACTGTTTTTAGGACCTGTACCACGAAAAGTACAGCTGTATAGGAGTCTTATTCGCATCGATACCCAACTACAAGGAATTCTACGACGAGAGCGACGTCAACAAACAGGGACTGGAATGTCTGAGGCTTTTGAACGAAATTATTTGTGATTTTGACAAACTTCTCCTTAAACCGAAATTTAGCTGCATCGAGAAAATAAAAACCATCGGTAGCACGTACATGGTAGCATCGGGGTTAAGTCCCGGGAAGGAAGACTCTAAAGTGGTAATTTTAACTACTGTAATTACATAAAGCATAATGTGTAATTTTTGCATAACTCTACCTCAGATATCAAGATATGGTTGCACAAGGCTAATGATCTAAGCCGCTGCATAAAGCTCGATCTGGGACTGGCAAATTGACATTGTTCTTGGTGTTACATCATATTTTAATTTCTGCAGGAGGAAGATCGGCAGAAGGAGCATATGATCGTAATCCTAGTCGATTTCGCCATTGCTCTGGTGTCCATCCTTGAACAGATAAACCGAGAATCGTTCCAACATTTCAAACTGAGAATGGGTAATTAAATATAAAAATAAATCGAGAAGACGATGATTGGTATCCAAAAAGTTGATTAATGTCTTATCTCTTTGGGAACGGGAAAAGCTTTGAAATTGTACTCCGGAGAATGGGATTCGAAATTTGAAAGTTCGAAAAATCTAAAACGCAGATGGTATTCCAGGTCTTCACCATGGTCCGGTTATTGCAGGCGTGGTCGGTGCCCAAAAACCACAATACGATATTTGGGGTAACACAGTGAACGTAGCTTCTCGGATGGATAGCTGCGGCGTTATGGGTCGGGTTCAGGTATTTCATAGGTATCTCTACGAGGTATTGCCGATTGCAAGAATTATTTTTTAATCGGCGATGAAATGACTCCCCGTATACAGTGATTTTGCGGCTGTTGATAGAAAAAAAAAAGTCATCATTTAAGCCCCAAAGGAATTACTTAGAATATAACCTTAATATCTTAACAATTCAATACACATCACTATTTATTTTACAATAAAATTTAATTTTTACATGCAGATATTTGATAATATTTGCCAAATATAATACATTTTTCGAAATTAAAACTAAAATTATTTTTTAACAACTCCCAATTATTTGTTCTGCAGGTAACCGAGGACACTGCAGAGATCCTGCAAAGAGCAGGGTATGAATGTGAGTGCAGGGGACCGACCTACGTCAAAGGAAAAGGAACTCTGATCACTTACTTTGTCAAAACTCAGATGGATGAGGGCAGAGAGTGATTTTGTCCATGTCAGCATTAAATTATCCATATTTACAGCGTCTTCAATCAACGTAATCTTACAAAGATTCTTGTGCGCTTAATGTTTTATTTTCGCAAATTCATTTAGTTAAGAATTAAAATAGTAACAAAACTTTTCCCACGTAATAGTTTTCCCTATTGACGCACAGTGGTTAACACATTGGTGAACTGCATGATATGTATCCACGGTAAGGCCTTTAACGATTCATAAATGAATAAATCAAACACTATTGTAAGTACACTTGAATCATTCTATCTGAATATCGAAACCATTTTTTTCTCAGTCATAAATTAAGTCATGTAAAATTTAAATAATCTCATATTTTGAATTTAAAATTTTAAAGTTGTCTATCTCTTTGGCAAAGGCTGCTCTGCCAAAGAGCAGTTAATCATTGGGTAATAATATTGTTTTAAGTTCTAGAGACTTAAATTCCATAAAGTAACAGATTTTTTTAAATGAATAGAACATGACTAATAAACGACTCAAAAAATTTTCCTACGGTACTAAGCCCGGACTCAAAAATGGCGAAATCTCCATTCACCTGATTTTTTTCCCCGAGATCTTGGTACATGTAAAACTTCTCCGAGTACCTACATTTCTGTCTGATGTAGGAAATTCTTGGCGATTCGATTAGAAGCAAATGTGGCAGATGCCCCTTCCGAGTACAGGTATCTTTTTCACAAATTGTGAGTAGCTCACAGTGACGGTGGGACCGTGCGGAAACCTGCTCGGCAAGACCAGACTCGGTGCCGGTTTTAAAGGATGCGGGTGTAGCGGTTTGAGGGCTGTAGGCTTCGAATGTTGCGATTACGATCATCACCCATTAAATGGCAAATGGGGTGGTTCATACCCTCAAAGCACGCTTTCCGTCACGATATCCAACAATTGGTGTTATTAGTGAATTGAGACTTCCCGCCCTGTCGCAGAAACGGTCAGATATTGCCCTGAAAATGGATTTTTTCCGGAAATACTTTTGAAATCGATTTGCCACGGAACCTTTGATTTTGGAGTCCATGACTCCAAGTGGTTTTGCAAGCTAAATTTTTTATTCACAAAAAGTGACAGCAGATAGATCCCATTTTCAAAATTTTTTCAGGGTAATTCTCTATATACGCCACTGCCGCTTCGTTTAATGGTGTATTAATAACGTAACCGCTTGTCTATCATGTTTCTTAGGCATCATCTACTTTATATTGATGCCAAAAAAAAGATAGATTGATATGAAAATTTATATTTAGGGATCCACTTGGGAAGCACTTCTTTCGGACGGGGGGGGAAGGTTGAGCCTCGGATGTTAAAAGCTCAAGGGAAACGTTCTTGCCTGCATCTGGACGCGGATGTAGACGTACATGCATAAAGATTAATGGTTTCAGTGATTAATTTAAAACCTATCACGGAATCACGATTAAAAAACTTTAATTGTACAAAAATTTACCGAATAATATGCTATTATTACTAATTTTCTTCAGTTCCCTTCGAATGTGGGTAGTCGCTTACTGCTTCACCGTTTCTGTTTTTTTAGATGTGCAAAAAAAATTATCGTGTAAAACGACGAGAACTTCCATGATTTTCTTACTTATCCTTCAGCTCTTTCTGCTTATTTTTAACTTTGCATAAGCATTTCGAGACCATCTGCATTCAGAACCGATGGAAGATGTCTGCCCTGTTGCTTGAGCAAAGCGCGCGGTGGTTCCTGCGATGTTTTCACACTTAATCATTTTTTTTTTTTTTTTTTACAGATTCAGTAACGTTTGCAATCGAATTTCATTCTTTATAATGATCCTGATGGCACGTAACAAGCCACAGAAATTTAGGATCACGAAAATAAAACGGGCGGAAATATTTTTTTTTCCCCAATCGAACTCTCAGCTCCGAGACACATTAAAGGATATGGAAATGATGAGAAATAATTCCATAAAATTTAACCTCTTTTACCGTAAATCGGAGACGCCAAGCCTTCGTGATATGTTCCATTCCCCCGGACGGCAAAACTCGGAAAATTAATATGCATTTCTCGGCAACATAAAAACTTAAATGCTGGTGCTAAATAAAGAAACAATACAAGGTATTAGAAGAGCATGAAGAATCCCGCCGGTTGTCTGAAAGGAGATGGCTTCACAGGGGCCCTGAAGTACCGCATTGGTCGTACTGATGGGGCCCATCTCGTAACAGATTCGGAATCCACCCCGAGTAAATTTTAAACGTCGGCAAAAAGATCTTAAATTAATCTATTGCTTTATTGGATCAGTGATTAACATAAAAATGCGGCCAACTGAGTGTCAGATGCAAAAACGCTTAAATATTGTAGTGTAAATGGCAGGACCAATTTTCGGGGCCTTCTGCCAAAATTTTATTTACTATCAAAAATCGCAATTCAGAAAGAAATTGATTTGTGGATTAGAATTTTTGGCTCAATTTCCGCTTTCTTTGTTTCCATGCTCTCTTTAAGTAAAATGCAAATAATTTTAGAACGTTGGAACACTTTTTTGCTGTTTACTCAAAGGTTTTATGTCGTTTGATGTAATTTTGAAATTTCCATCTTGAAAAGCAATCGAAAAATGCACGGTGTCAGCCTTTCTGCGGTGTTCCCCCCTGTAAGCCTTCTGTTCAACAGCTGTACACATCATATCATTAACATTTTCTCAATCTGTCGCCAGCGATGTACGAACATGAATTTCGATGAAATAATTCATAATTTAAAATGCATGCTGATGCAATTTATAATTTTGGAATTTTTTTTGTTAAGTGAGTTAATGCAAATGATCCCTATTTATTATCATCTCATTAACGCAAATTTGGGAGATGTGACCATAAATTTCCGCCGGATAAATTATAAAACATTTAATCAAAGAGGAAATCATTGAAACGATACTATAATAAAAATTTATAACGTTTTTATAAATATATATATGTTCTCCGAGCGAGTAATTTTACATTAATTTTATTGTTTCGCACAATTTAATCACGGAATTGATTTAAACGCGACCAGATCTTTCTAAAATATTGTTTGTATCAATAGAATCCTAAAATTTATAACATTATCATATTTATACGAAGAAATACGTAAAGGAAAACCTAAATTTAGACGTGGAGAATTTGGTTCGACACTTTGAAAGTTTTCAAAGCAAACTTCTGACAAAAACATTTTTTTATATTTTTCGTAGTGATCTAACGATTGTTTGTATTATTTTTCTCCTGTTTACATTACAAGCCATTAAGCAAGAATTTGAGCTGTTAAATGCAATTGGAATATGAATTTTTGGTTTTTTTTTTTGTTGGTTTCTTAACGTTTAGTTGAATTTTAAGTTACTGCAGTTAGTTTTCAGAGACGGGAAGATGATTTGGTATTTCACGACCACAGAATCCTACGTGATAAAAATTGCCCTGCTGCTGGAGAAATATGAAACGGAAAGGCTGGCGGCTTAAAAGTAAGAACTTTGGAATTTTGTTTCTTGAAAATTTTAAAAGAAGCAATTTGCATCTGAGGATGCGTCCCGAGGAACAAAGGCAAGGATCAATTGCCCTTCCTCTGATGAAAAAAGTGTTGCATCCCGGTCCAAAGCAAACAGGAAAGAAGGCGAAATAAATTTTTCTTTGCCTATTAATTTTCTATAAAAAGTCTTGTAATGGTTTTCAAATGCCGGTTGCCGAGGCAGGGTCCATAATCATAGAACGTGGCATAATCAAAATATTTTTATAATTTTTTAAAAATAGTTACAGTCGAACTCGATTAGTTGTGAGGTCACGAAATCATAAAAATAAACGTTTTCCTTCGCAAAGCTGAAAGCTGTAAAAGAAAATTTTAAAAATATACAAAAATGACGGATTTTTTTCACCGGGTTTCAAGGATTTAGCACTTGGCGAAAAAGGTTCTCGAAAGACGCGGACAAAGCCTCGTCGATCCCGGCGAAAAAACGGAAGGAAGGTCTAAATTGCTTCCCCCTGCGATTTTCTGCAAGCAGCCCCCGAGTTTTTGCCTGCGAAATGGAATTCGGCGAGTTTTCCGGGGCCCATTCCGAATCTCGAAAAGCGGGCACTTCGATCGCCTCGCTCACGCCGCAAGTAAGAAGCGAGGAATTTTCATTTTTGCCATCTTACGCGTTTGCGATCACACTCAAATGGAGTTTTCCGAAGAAAACTTTCTTCCGAGATTGGAAGTTTGGGGACGAGACGGTTCGCCAGGCGTTTGGGATATTGTGCTGCAACCCGAGGAATGCGAAGAAGTCGATAAATTCACGGGGCCGAGTCGGAAGGATTAAATCCAGAAACAAAATGAAATGGGGCAAGTATGGATAATTTTACGAAAGTTACTCGGGTGTTCTGGTTCTAGTCAAAGATTATTTACGAAAAAGCTGCCACGACCAAAATAAAAAAGATGGCGGAAATATTTCGAAGGAAACTCCTTTTTAAAGAAAGTGTAGAGAGTAATTTTTATGGATATAAACACAACCAAAGTAATAAATAATGACTGGTGAGAGGGTGCGCTATATTTGGTAGAGCTCGTGCCAATAAAATAAACACTTGCCGCCGCCTGACCCTTGCCCCTGTCCTTCCCCACCGGCCCTTTCCCTCTCCATCGACTTTCCGCGTTTCCCCGCCGACGCAAACAGTTCATATTTCAATTGAAATCGAAATTATTCGTTCGGCAACTTTCAAAAAAGTTTCCGATTCGAACGCGGAGGCGGCGATGCTCGGCGGAGCGCGAGTCCCGGAGGTTTCGCTTCCACTTTTGGAGATCTCGCTTCCGGAATTAAAAGCGGTACTAATTAGGAGAGGTCGCGAATCCGAGGCCTTGCTCCCCACTTCCGTAACGCAAGATCAGAAGAACGGGGCCTTTTCAAAGGCGGAAATTTCTCTTCTTCCGGCGGAATCGCCATTTTAGTTAACGGACGAGTTTCCCCTTATCGAATGTGAGTTTAACGTCTACCCTCGGAGCGAAATAATCCGCGTTATATGGACAAAAATAAAGATTATTCTCGGTCTCTGGATCAATTCGAAGTTCTCGTCACTGACTGTTTGTATTTGGGAAATTTCTTAAATATTTGCTTTTCACATTTATTAATTCTTCATAAATCTCTTCCGATTGAGGCATCCTGAGGCTGCCGAGTTTTCGGCACGTGACATTTATGAATCCATTTGCGCAAAAGAAGGCAATTTTCTTTTTTTTAAACCTTACAGCGAAACAAATATTTACTGATGACGCATAATACGTTGTTGAAACTGCGGGGAAAACAATGTAATTTTTCAGATTTGGTAACGCTGTCGGATACCATCAGGAACGGGAGGTAATTTGCGAAAGTGACGCAGGGTCGAGGTCTTAGCTCAAAAAGATTTCCAAAGAGAACATCCCGGCGGAAAAGGACCATCTTTTTCCGTAAGAGAATTTCACATTTTCACAGTCAACGTTAATGGCATTTGATATTTTGTGGCCTCTCTGAAAAACGTTAGGTTTTAGCGTTGGCACCAAAGTTTTTTTCTAAGCAATATCAATAACCAATTGATCGATTGTTATTAAATCAAACTGTTATTTATTTTAATACAACTACTTATAAGAATTCAAACTGTTTTTTTTTTCAAAGACGGTCAAACACAGGGAACATTATGTATTTGCTTGAAAAATGAAACGGCGTAACCTTTCATACGTCAGATAAGGAAAAATGTACGTTTTTTTTCGGCGTTTTCAGTTGCCCCGCAGTCGATGTTCGTACTCTTCGTATTCGGCCTCTTCCTGTTTGCTGTCGGCATCGAAATCAGCGGCAGCAAAGCGGAAAAAGACAGAATTTAAGAGTCATTGCTGGAACTTCATACTTGATACATTCCGCTTGATAGCTCTGGTATTCATAGGAGGATGAAGTCATTAATCCAGACGGTGTGTGGCACCTTCGCATGGATATACCTAATACATGGTGAACTTTAAAAATTTTTATTTAAAATGGGAGACCGAATAAACCACGGAAGATATTAATTTATTTTACAGCGTTTTCGTCAGAAGCACTAAAATTTTTTCTTCAGAACCATTTATTATCGCAGTAAAATTCTTAAAACCCGCGAAAATAGGTCCGTTTGAAAGACCGTCACCGTATTCTTTGCACAAACAGTTTGATTTTTTTTTTTTTTAAATTTTTAAAACGTTTGAATTACTTCTGAAACTTCGGATTTTTTTTTTTGGCATTAATTTAATAATTCAAATTATTTCTGCAATTTTTCTTTCATTTCGTTACAGTTAAAGGATTAACAAAGGTTTTTGACATAACGATACTCATGGGGACGTTTCTCGAATAATCCTCGATCTACATTTCAATCTAAACGTGCAACGACCATTGATTACATCTTGCAATTAGCAATCGGAAAATTTTAAAAGAATTTATTTGCTTATAGGCTACGCAAAAAATGAAATCGGGCACCAAGAAATGGATATGAAAATATCAAAATAATCTTATATGTACATTTCCTTGTATGCACACAAGTACACATGCACGATGTTATATGTAGAAGATATAAATAGCTATTACGTACAAAATATTAAGTACGTGACATTTGTTATTCCAAATTGGTAAGTTTAACGGTGTTTATGCTATAATTTAAGACACAGATGTATGATGTTCGCTAGATATTCACGCACTGTTAAGGAATCGTTATATGTACACTATATTAATGCGATTTCGAACAATTTTCGCTTGTATTTTCTAATGACAGCTTCTTGAAAGCTGCCGTATAACTAATGATGCATTGTTAAAAGTAAAACTAACTAATTTAATTATCAGAAATGTAAGATTTGCTTAAAAGAGGCTTTCATTAAGGAACTAAAAAGAACAAGGCCGAAAGGTAAATCATAAAGTGTTTGAAAAAAAATATCCTAAAGTGTAAAATGTGACGAGGTAATTTATAAGTATGAGCATTATCTGCGAAAAATTATTCAGCGCTTAAAGAAAAAGCTGCACGTGAGAAGGTTTCTTAATTTAAGTGTCCCCGGATTCACAAAGTAAAGAACAGGAACTCGGTTTGGAGCCTTTTTACAAATTTCCGAAATTTTCCTCGCGAATATACTTCGCAAAATCAAAACCGGTCAAAGACGCAGAAGAGTGGCCTTCCCGATATGTTATCACGAAGCGAAAGCCGAGAACGAATTTCAATAAGAAATCTCAAATAAAAAGTGAATAATTTTTAAAGGGCAAAAAATACAGTGAAAGAGTACTCACGGGATGGCGGCCAAAGCGCGTGGTCCCCGGCTCATCCGGCAGGAAGTAAGCGCTACTCTTCTACTGAGGAAAGCGCCGCTCGGCGTCAATTTCGAACCACTTTTAGCCACTGGGCTCTCGAGCTTTTTCACCGTAACGCACTCCACTCAATACGCACGCAACTCCTTCTTATAACCGATTTATTGCCTGTTCCTTCTCTCTGTTTCGAAAATTTTTCCATCGGAAACTCCTCCTCTTCCTTCCCCTCTTTCCGGCCGCCCACAGAGTTGGTCTGCACCCTTTTCACCGAACGCAGCCGCCAAACGGCTTCTACTTGCGGGTTACGAACACCCTCGGCCTTTCCTTTTCTCCGCGCGACCTTCATTTCTTCCGTTGAGATATTTTCCTCGTTTTTTTGCCTTTCACCAGTTATATAAATATGTAACGAGAAATTCCGTTCCCTTTGATTTTTGTCACGCTGCGATAAACGAGAGCCGAGACGGACATCCATCAAAGGATGCACACGTAACCGGTAACGCAGTGCGGGGGATTTTGCTATAAATCATCACTATCATATTAAAATTAATCATTATTTACTCATTTACATGTGTAAATCATAATGCCCGAGCTCGTGAAAAATGCTTTGTCAAAGATATTATTCGAATAAGTAAAACTATTGCCTGTGCAGAGCATTTTTGTTTGTTCCGTTTTGTCTAAAGCAGGGTTGGCAACCTGCGACCCTCAGTGAACTGTGACGCGGCTCGCCATGTAGTTGCCTAAAAAATTTAACCGTGCAAAGTGATCCGAAATGCAGTCGGCGTTGACTTTAAAACGGTGGATAATAACACCGTTGAACCGTACTTCAATTTTTAACTCCCCAAAACTAAGAAAAAGCCTCCTGATCGATAGTTTCAATCACATGGAACCAAAAAATCAAGTGTGAAATCGGTGTGGAATATTCATTTAAAAAAAAAAAAATGAAAGTCAAATCATATTTTATTCAATCGAATCATCTCCTAAAGTTTGCCACGATACATGTTTTCTGCGCTGTGAAATAATCAAAACTGACTCTTTTAATGCCGGCATACAATTTTTCAGCAAATACGAGTGTAAATGAAAAATATTTTATAATTCGCGACTTTTATACGTTAAACGCTTTGAATGTTGTAAAGCTATTACAAATGGTAAACCAAAAGACCATTGGCATGATGCGATTGTTCAATTTTGACCCCCATCCAAAACAGATTGTCGACCCCTGATTCAAAATGTGTGATTCAATGGTGCTGCAAATTGGTAATATCCATCGAAAGGTAACGGATATTCATTAAGCGAATAAGAACGGTTAAGAAATCGTGATAATTTTTTTTTTAATAAGGAAATAATATTTCAGATCGCTTTTTCAAAAATGCGTGAGTAAAAAATGAGATTTGAAAGATTTTGCAAGATCCTCAAACCGGATGCCACCATGTTTGTGGAAGTTTCAATTCGTGACGTCATAACCGTATTTCAAGCGCTAAGCTTGTGACTCCATGACCGCATGAGTTTATTTAAAATTATCTTATTTCTCCAAATAGACCGAACTAATTTAACACATGCTCATTTCAGTTGAGAAGTAAGTGTCAATTACGAATTCTCATTAGCTGCTGTTGGT
Organism: Ricinus marginatus; assembly: GCA_028565995.1. Taxonomy (NCBI): domain Eukaryota; kingdom Metazoa; phylum Arthropoda; class Insecta; order Psocodea; family Ricinidae; genus Ricinus; species Ricinus marginatus. Next base: position 26,171 of record JAOWBB010011293.1, read on the forward strand.
TCTTTGTTACTTTTATTGTCAGATTCTTCCTTAAAAAAACGGGGTTGAATGGTTCTGTCGTCGACGAGAGCGTATTAAATAAAATTTAAGATTTTTATTTTTAGAGAATGCGAGAACGGAAAAATACCGGAATGGGGCCTTTTGGAATTTCAAGGAAGTTTTTCATTCTGCGAAAATAGTGGCAAATCGTCATGCAAGGAATATATAGGTGATCTCAATTATACCAAGGATGTAAGTTTTGATTGTTTTCTGCACAAATTAATTTTCATCACATAAACCGAATTCTTAAAAATTGTTTTTTTTCTTTTGTATATGTAGGGAGTTCCGTTTTTCATAAATGGGCACCACATTTTGTACGGCCAGGAAATCAAATTGCAGAAACCTTTTGCAATTTTAGCCAAGAATTTTAAAAATGATGATTACACAAAGCAATATTTAATAAAAGCCGTAATAAGGAAGAAGATCATTTTCAAAAGCAGACCTAAACCAATTATACCCCACGAAATTCCTGTTAACAATCTGTGACTGTTTTTGAATTTTCATATGAAATTATTTTTATAATGTAGAAAAATTTATATTGAAATCAAAATCTCAAATGAATGAAACATTTTGTGAAATATGTACCTACTTTTTTTTTTATATATACAACAGTAATAGATGTTTTCAAAATTGTGAAAAAAAATTAAATATTTTTTTAAATTGATTTAAAAAAGTTGCATATAAATTGTATTTTTGAAATGCAAAGTTAATGATTAATTATGATTTCACAAGTCCTCACGGGAAGATAATTTACTTGACATTCAATTTTCTGAAAATTAGTTAAATTTTATAAATATATAATAAAATTGTTTTTTTTAAGTAGTTAATTTGTTGAAACTTGTAGTTTTTCCACCATGTTTTTTACAAAAGTCCCTCAATTGTAATGGAAGAATATTGACTTCCAAAAACTAGAATTCCCCATAAATGCAAATCTTTTAGTAGTTATTCAGTGAATACCAATCATTCACGTGGTATTTGCCTGTCTTTTGCTGTCTTTATTTTTTTATATATATATATTATGCCTTTTATTTATTGTCTTTAACAACATATACATTAAAACTGAAATCAAAACTTTGCAGCAAGAGAGCTATACTAAATATTTTAATGAATTCAATCAGTCTCATTTATGACAAAATTGACTTTGTGAAGTTGATTTAAAAAACATGTGAAGCAATATTCAAATTCTTTTCGCCTCTACAATCTAAGTCAATATTTTATGGTTGTTCCATCATCCATCATCTTGATGCAGGCAAACAGTGAACAGTAGTAACTAATCTACTTTTAATTTTTTTTTTAATTTACCACAGCGATAAATGAAAAGTGGAGTGTTTTCTGTTACTGAAAAGGTTCTCCTGTATTTGTTTTCATTCCCGCTCCGTGACATTTGACATTTGGCGAGTTAATTTTGATGCACATCGGAGCCCGCAGTGGCAACTGACATAACAAAATGTACATGACATTAAATTTGGGTATCAGGTTGTAAAGTGGACGGTCAATACTTATTTATATTGCATACCTCATTGAAAAATCAACAATCTTTTCCGGAATTGATGAGATTTTTTTTTTTTTATTCATCGGCTGAGGTGCCGTTAGTTCTGTCCTTTAAATTGGAGCATCATTTATATGACCGAGACATGTATATATATATGAAACTACATTTTTAAAATTCATTTCGATTCCGTTCAATATTTCGACAGAGCCTTACGGCTCTGCGCGTATCTGCTTCACAGTAAAATGCTCAAAGCATTCTGAAATTAGCAATTTGTGATATTTGTGGTTGTTTGTTTAATTAAGATGATTAATTTCTTCAGTTCCTTTTTTCGCAAATTTAAATTACAAAAAAAAAATTAATTTGTGAAATAAACTGTGTTTTTGTATGTCCGCGAGGGCTTAGATGCCCACTTAAGAATTTGTCCCATTAATAAACGTTTAAATGAATTAAAAACACACATGATTCTGCGTGAGATCATTTTCGCGGTCCATCTTGTTTTGTTCGAGTCGCTATACAAAAGCATTTAAAGGGAAACAGAAAACCGCAGAAAATACGAATGCATTCGGCTTAAAACTTATGTTATATGATAGCCAAGGAAAAAAAGTATGCACATCAATTTATACAACAATTTAATTACATATTTATATATATATTATTTTTAATATCTACAAAACGATTTAAAACATTTGGATTTCTGCAACGATTTTTTTAAAACTTCCAAAATTGGCAAAGACAAATTCTCAACGAATTTACATTGAAGTGTAATTATTTGGCGTTCGGTTTAAATATATTACTTAGGCTCAATGAGAATTTATAAATTCTATGTGTATATTTTAAAATATGTTAAAATAAAATTGTCGTTAAACATTTATAAATTGATAAAGAGATATTTCTTGGTATATTTGTATTAAAAACTTATAAAGTTGTTATTATTTAAAAAAATCGGAATATAACAATTAAGATAAAAATTAACATGCATTCAGTTTAATCTAATGCACTTATAATATTCGTCTCTAAACTTATATTAATACCATGTTATGGCAATAGATATTACAGCTCCATTAGTACCCAAATCATGTTTCATTTATTTCAGCGTTATTCAATATTCAGGTTAATTTTCCGCGTTTCCCAGTGAAATCCTTTTTCTAGATTCCTGTGCAGACCTTTCGATAATCATGTTTTTTACCTCTGTTGCATTAGGACTAGGACTAGAAGTAGAGCGGATCTTTTTGTCAGTTAAGATCTCCACGGCCGGGAGCCAGGATTGCTTTTCTTCATGTGACCGAGTTTAGTACCTTTGGTGGTTTCTGTCCGAATATTTGGCAGAATATTTACTGATTGAGTACTTGTCGCTGTAGCGATCGGATTCGGGAAATTTCTCTTCGCTCTTGTAATGTATTTCGGGCAACGCGAAGTTCTTTTGCCAGTGGTGGGTCCAATAATGATCCTCCATGGCGACCTGCTTCGGCGACTTCATGTCCTTGCAGACGGACACGCAGTAAATGAGGCTGACGTTGAGGGCTATAAATCCGAAGACCAAGAAGACGATGCCCAATATCCTGGAAAACGATTTTTGTCACAAAGGGGTTGAGTTGCCAGGCGTTTCGCGAACCGGGGACCTCACTCACCACACGAAGAGAGGCTCGTAAAACTGCATTACGATGACGAAGCCCAACGTTATGAGAATCAGCCCCAGATTGATGAGCAGCAGAAGACAGCACAAGCCTTTCGTGTTCGGGCAGAAAGGATTCGGAGCAGACATGGTTTCGACGACGACTCCTCCCTTATGAGAATTCTTAGTTTTTACCGTGGACATCTCCGACAGCGCGCCCCCGCTCTTGTAGGAGTACTGACTCGGTACCCCTCTGGTGTGTCTGCTGAACCTGGAGCCGCGGCTGCAAAACCGACATTTTTTTTCTTTGATTTTTCAACGCTCTGAATTTTTCCGCATGCGGTCTGGAATCTTTCTGCACCGTATTTCCACACGATCGAACGCCTCGCCAAACCGTGCATGAATAAGCAACGCTTGCAGGTCAAATGCTTTCGGGTGATGCGAAATCTTGCGATGTCGCGGGCCGATCCGGCAAAAGTTCTTCGCCCAGTGAAATAATGATGGGAAACGAGAAATTAATGACTGCATTCGTGCTTAGCACTCCAGGCAGGAGCTCGAGGTGTTTAATGGGCACGGGACAAGGTCCGGGAAAATCTTGCTTTGTTCGACGCTGACTGCGGGCTAGAAGTGGGATGCCCGGCCCCCTTGGTCCGTTGGTTTTTCATGAGGAACGGTCCGCAAACCAAAGCTCGAAATTGCATGGGCAAATCGTCGCTTTCGCAAAATTAATTTGCTTTTAATGGTGCACCGGAAGGAATCGCTGAATTTTTCTTAATCTGCCCAGGTTATCATCCAAATAATTCATCGAAACGTCGACAGCACTCAACGGGAAAGCCGCCTTGCGACTTCGGGCACCGAAAATTTTATCAACTCAAGTTGTTGTTCCATAACGAAAAAGGGCGAATGCGCGCCGAACGGGAGGCAAAAGCCGGCGAAATGGAACGCGTGCAAGCTTCCTTATATGCTGGAAAGAACTGCCGACGGAGGTGCCCACTCGCGGCGCCCACCGCGTCGACGCTCGGAAACCCGAGCAAAACCTGAGCGAACGTGGCCGCGCCGTTCCACGTACCTGATTTCCGAAGGGGCCCTGTAGGCACCGCTTGTGACGTAGATGTCGGAACCTTCGTCGTTGAAGTGGTTCGGCGACCGCAGATGCGAACTGTCGTGGACGGCAGCGATCTGGTCACCGCGCTTCCTTCCCCGTGGATCGCTCGCGTTGCTCGCCGCAGAAGGTGCTCTGCCGCCGCTCCGTTTGTCGTTGCTCATTTGGGAGGGAGCCCTGGGACCGGAGCTCAAATGGTGAAGTTTCTCCTGCGATCGCTTCTGCTGTGACCGACTCTTTCTCTCCGACGCCTTTGGTATGACCTGGAATTGTCATTCGAATGCATTTCCCGGACGATTTTCTCGTGCAAAAGCATGAGCTTTCAATACAATTTCTTTCTTCGCGAATACCTGAGTCCGTTCGTTTGACACCGTGTAATATTCACTCATATTGCCAGTTCTGTCCGAAGATGCTCTTTGACTGTCTTCCCCGTCCGTCCAGTAGCCACCCTTGTGCTGCATGTACCCCGGTTGGGGTGAGGAAGCGGGAGAAGCCAAATAATGATTGCTGCTTAGTTTTTTAGCCATTTCGACACTACGCCATATTACTCCAAAAGGTGGTTGTTGCTTCGACGATCTGAAAAAAAAAATTATACGAACACGAAAATTAAAAGCATGAAAAGAAAAATAAAAAAAAAAAAAAAAAATATGGTGTACTCGTATATTAAGACGTTCACGTTCGTTCCGACCAATTTTGAAATAAGCAACCGCCTTGTACTCTTTTTATGTGATATAATTAATGTTGGTGAGTGAAAGAAAATTAAACGTTTCAAATTTTTTCATCTTCCAGATGTACATGATCGCTGCAAGATTCCGTTCTTTTTTTTAAGGGAAGCAAATGTCGACGTGCGGAAAAAATTACACATTGCGAATGATTAATTTCTTTGGGATTCGAAAAGTACGCACGACACTTGTTCACACGGTACCGCCCATGCCAATACATCTCTCACGATACACTGCTTCGATGTCCTCGCCTGTTACGTCGCCTGCAGGCTGGTATAATTGGAACCCGCAACACCGTAATACTCTTATCTACGTAACCGAAGAATACAGACGTTAGTTCATACATTATTTAATCAAATATATTGGTTGTACGTGTAAATTTAACTGAAAGAGAACAGCAAACAATACGTTTGATTATGTTGGTGCAAGTTTTAAAATGCAGTGCCAATAAGGGTTGATTATCAGTTGCACAAACTGGCAAAAGAGGACAGCAGCAGGTTCACGAATTTCGTTAGTTGCAGAATAATTTAACCGTAAAATAACAGGGGATTTTTGTACCGAGCGCGTGAAATGACACAAGTGCCAGTTTCCTTATTTTACTCGTTGAGACTGGGGAGGCTCTGGACCGGTGCGGAGCGGATCGCGGAGGCGTTTCCCGATGCAGCCCGCGAAGGAAAACGAGTCTCTCGCGTTTTCGGGGCTCCGCGGAAAGTGTCGGCTGAACTCGGGGACCACCTTCAGGAATTCCGAGTGGCAACCCGTAACGGGATCGGTCATTCAAACCGCAAATTGTGGTACCCCTTCGCCCATCTCCCGTGCTCGAGGTCGCTCGGGCCACGTGGGAAACGGCGGCTCTTTCCGCGCTTCCGGCGATTTTCACGGCGAAAGGTTGCAACCCTTTACTCAGGGTTCGCCCCAGCCGAGCCGCGCGCGAAAATTTGACCGGAGACCGGACACCGGACAGATTCGATTCGCTAAGTTTGTTCCGGGTCCCGGCTGCGGTCGAGGAAACCGTTCCCGGATTTCTGCCGTCAACGAAGCAAATCGAGAAGCATCCAAAGTCCGTGCGAAAATCAGAAAATGCGCCGCAAAAGATGCGGCAGAAAACCTTTTGAAAACGGCCCTGATCGATTCCGGAATTTGCACAAATATCAACGCAAAGCGAAGGACGGAAAAGAAAATGAACGGGGAAGGAAGGGCTCCGCTGCACTGCTGACACGTGGAATTTCAGGTGCAACGCCAGAAGATAAGAAAATCCGTCGATATTTTCACTTTCGTTGCAAATGCGACTGACTTTTTAAAAGGCTACCAAAGCGAACGCCTCCGTCGAACGTTGTCTTAAGCTCTCATTATCCAAGATGGCGGGCAACGTCTACCAAAGCGAAATTTGTCGACGTCGTGCTCAGGATTCCATGCAAAATTTCATTTCAGGTTGTTTCTGTCTTTAAATTTGATTGGCGCAGATGAAGATAACTTTTAACCCGGCTTAAAACATCAGATGCATTTAGATCTCCGTCAGTCGTGCGAGATGGCTTCGGAGTTAGGGCTGCGTGCCCAGGTACCGTGAAGAATAACTCTCGAATACCTGGTTTTGATTGTCGCCTGCTCGTGCATTGACTGTCGCCGGCTTTGCTCCGGTTGCGGAAACGGCACCGAAGCTTTTTTTTTTTTTTTTTTTTTTTTTACGATGAAAATCGATTAACTTAAATTTTCCCGAAACGTCAATGGAAGATTAACCAAAGCGGAAATAATCGCCGGTTTTTACGAAATCGCAGGTTGGCATCCCTGCTCCGGTACAACGAGGCCGTCAGGTACATGACGAATTAGTTCTTTCATCTTGTCATCAAGCCCCATAATTTTTATCATTTCATTCAGGTCACGTAATTTAGTCGTGGAACCTTGTTTTAGTCGAGTGACTGCTCTCTTTGTATCGGCTCCGTACTCGCCGGACTACAAAACCCGAGCTTTTTCACCGTGTCACAAAGAAATTTGCCCCGACAGTCATGTCACGCTTCGGACGAGTCTCTTTCTGTGTTCACAGCTGCTGGAACCCAAGCGGGGATCATCATCGCCGGGTTCTGTTGTACAAAGATTCTCGATTCATTTCGATTTTCTTTCACAGACGTCTGCGGAAAGATCCGACTTTCGGCCGCTAACCAATTCGACGTGGAGCCGAAGTTGATCCGGGAACGAAAGATGCAAATGTGAAAACCGACGCAACGACCAAGAAACCGAAGCTTCGAACGGCTAAGAACGGTCTCCGAGTTAAGCGTGAACGGTTTAGCGGGACGTGAAAATGTGAAGTCTGCAGCGTCGCGGCCCGTGTTTTCTGCTCCCGAAGGATCCTTTTTTCACCGTTGGGAATCCGCCCGGTTCACGAACCGGTGGAAACCTTGCTGTAGCACCGTCAGTCTCGTCAAGGGAAGGTTTTGTTGCGGCGCAGGACGTCAATGGCAGCATGCAAAGCGTGCAATGCCGCGGACCTCACTCAAAACCTCCCAAAACCTGGGAAATGTCGAAAAAGCGCAAAGACCGCTTAAGAAATGAACGCGTAATCGGATTTAAGCTTCAGGAACCGTTTTCGCTGCATAAAATTTCCTTAGTTTTGTATAAATAAGTATTATAATTAGGCTAGAACGTTCAGGTGTAAAGAGATTGGCTCAAAGAACCGTAACTTTCCTTACAAACGTCTGAATTCAAAACTTGTTGTCCGGATCAGGTCAGTCCAACGTTTATTTTGCGTTATAAATGTACTTTTTTGCATCCGTACAACTAAATATTCTATTAACTGAAAGTTTCCCCATTCACGTAAGTTGTGTGTGCACTTGAATCGGCGATCCGAGAACATTTTCCTTGTCTCATTAAAGAAACCAGGTTTTTCAAGCTTGATCCGGGAATAAGGCAATCGTTAAGGTTTCCTTAACTGCGGCGTTGGAGATCAAAACATATTCTTGTATTTAAAAACTTCCCAATATTGAAGTTTTACCGTTTGTCACGTTATTCGCCATCTCTCCTGCAAAACCCATGTTTCGCAGGCTGGGGGAGTCAGACTCCCGCGTTCAGCGTTCCCGCCTGGAGACGGGATGCTTTGCAGCAAAGCACGTCCGCTTCCCGTTCGCAATTCAACTGATCGACAAAGTGAACCGACTCGTTCTTCGCAGGGCAACTTCCGAAAGTTCCCGTCTTAAATTTCACACCAAAACGAACTCAAAAAGCAAATAAACCAGCCGGAACAGCCGCCGCAATTTAGAAAACAACCCAGTCCGACACTGACAGCACTCGAACATGATGTAACACATTATTCAAATAAGACATCTGAAATGGAAAGTGGTTTCTATTATCAAATTGTTGTGAGCCAAAAATAAAAAAAAAATCTTTCATTTTCACTTGTCTTAAAACGGATAATGAGGAACTCCATATAGAATGTGTTCCGTGCAGACCTTGGGTAACATCACGGAAGTTTGAATAAATAGGAATCCATCCTTGAAAGCTGCCTTTTAAGTTGAAACCGTTCACCTTCAGCAACAACACAATGATACCGCACGCCTGGAAGCATCGGCGAACATCGAAGAACCCCGCGACTTCCAAAGCAGATCGCCAACAGGAAGGGAGAAGCTTAATCCCACGACAGAACCCCGGAATGAAACGTTCCTAAAGGCACCCTTAGCCCTTTGCCCAAACACGCAGTTACGGGGAGCAGGTTGGGTTGGGCAGTCCCCGGCTAAACAATCTCGCTTTACGTAATTCGATTGCTCTTGTACAACTTGGGTTAAATGTACAAAAATAATTTCCATTATTGCATCTCCGGTCGAGAATCGCCTGCGAAATAGCAATGAACTAAATAAAACCCATTAATTATTTACCTACGTATCCCTTATGTAACACTGCAAGCGTGCGCCTCATCTTCGAAACAATAAAAAGGTCAATCCATTGAAATTTTGGAATTTTTCTTTCTATCATTTGAAAAAGAAGAGGATTCGAGTCAACGCGTTCGAACGCAATTCAACTCAGGCGCGGTGCCTGAATAACGTGGCAGTAAAGGAAGAAGAGAAAGAAACCTTGATCGAAACAGCAAGAAATGACTGGTACAATAAGGATTATGGCAAAGCCAAGGCTGACGGGAATTGCGCAAAGTAAAATACCTTCGACTTCAGGTAAACTTTTGCCGCGCTTCTCTGCAATGGGTGCCGAGGATCCGCATGCCAACGCCCGTAACACCCGCTGTCGGTGCACTCGCCTACGTCACTGTGCGCTGACATTCTCCACGAACGTGACCAGCAGCAGGATCGCAAGCCGTCAACGATTTTCCATCTTGAAACGGTTGGGAAATTAATTTTCCATTGTCATTCATCATAATTTGCCTCTTTCATTCATTTCCAACGTGCTAATAAGAGAGGATTCCTTGCGCCTCGCTGCACGTGCTTTCGTGTTACATGACATTTTTCAATGGTGCGTTTAAATTTACAGAATGGGAAAGCAAACGAAAACGCGCTTTCATCTAATCAACTGAAAAGCAATCGACGCATTTGCGTTTGCAGGGAGCAAGCCAATTTCAAACGGGGGTGAAGAGAGATACCCCCTGGCGGGGCTGTTTTCTTGACAATAAAGAGGCTTTCTTGGCCTGGCCGGAAGCAAAAGTACCCGCGAAACCTGTTACCGGTATCCTTGACTTTAGATGTTTGCGCATCTGAAACCGAAATGGCTTAAACGCAACATTTTTCCTTCTCAAACAACAATTTTCATTACTGCGGCTTATTAATGCAAAGATAAAAATTTCAACCTGGCAAAAATTTTCATTTGAAAGCTTTCCGACTGCGATCGCTGAGAGAGAGAAAAAAAAAAATCAATTCACGCGATACTTTGCGCTGTTGCTTTCTCCCAGATTGTGCGCAAACCTTTCCCGTGTTGGATGTTCCCCGGCTCTATCGGGTTTAGCTGCAGCAAATTCATGTGTTGGCACAGCCAAGGGATACCTCCATTTTAGGAACAAATTACAAAATCGAAACGTAAAATATGATAATTACGCTGCATAAGATGTACTTTTGAGGTTGAGGAAATCATTAATATCTAACATGATGCAAGGAGGATGTGAAATCGGACCGTCCATACCCTCCCGGTGCACTGACCAATTTTAAGGTTAAATCAAATCATATTCTTGAAATATCAGAATATTTATTGCAATGCGGGACGGTGAAAATGAAAACATAATATCGATTTGCATAACTTTTCCACTAAAAAGGCGGAAAGACCAGAGTTATAATGGTGTAAATGACCCGCAATGCACATGTCCTGTAGTTGTATGCGTTACACAACAATTCGGTTCCGAAAGTTTAAAATACACTTGACAAAATATTATTCATGTTTTAATGCAATTTATAGATCAATTTATCATATGACAACAATCAACGGCGGGATTATGTAAATAACGAAATTTTCAGTCACAGCAGATAAATTACACGGTGTTATTAAAATAAATTCATCTATATATAAATGATAACAAGTGTTGACGTGATTTATTGGGATATAATCTGTAAACTTGACTATTAGAAACCCAATTTAGACTGCACAAAGGTGTTTTAAGTTTATGCAAGCACAGCAAAAATATGCATGTTGCATACGAATAAGTTGTTAAGCTTTTATCAACCGATTAGAAATACAGTTCCATATAATAAAATAATCATACGCCCATGTCGGCCGAGCAGATTAAACAGAATATTTTCCGATCGGTGTCACAAGTTAAAGAGAACTTCAAATAAAACTGAGAATACACGGTGTGATTATGACGGATTTACATACACAAAAAAATGTCATCCAACATGTGGATAAGATAGTTTCAAGTGCTCGCGAAAGGTTATAATATAACATTCTCGAAGTGGTCCAATTCGATGCATTTAAATATACTGTGAATGCTTCCGTACCTCTTGATACAATTCAAATATATGACTGAATTGAAAAATGAAGAATGAAACGAGCAGAACGCGATTCAATCCGACAGAGTGTGATATCAATTTACTTATAAAATTTGTTTCGTTACACTATTCATGTAACTCAATCTAAGTATGGTTTCCTTCAAATTTAAATGAGCCTCAAGCAAAAAGACGAAGATGCAAGGGCCATGCCTTTCCAGCCCTCCAAAATCGCCGTTATGTTTGTCATTTTCATCGCGGGCATATACAATACACTGCCTTGGGGACTAATCGGTCTAACAAAACGAAAAAAGCAATAATACGAAGTGATATTTTGTACATGTCGAATAAGAGTTAAAAAAAAAAAAAAAGCGAAAATTTTGAAAATTCAAATAACTGACATATTCTTCGGGTAAAAATTTAGTCGAATCTTATGTAAAATGAATAAAAGCAATCCATGTTTCTGATGATCTTAAAACTGAGTTTTTGCACATACATGCCCATACTAGTGAATATTTATTTACACGCTCATGATGTACACCGGTAACCTCAAACAATACATATTTTCTCCTTTTCTCATAATGTATTGTTTTGCCAACAATTAAAATCCAAAACAATCAACTGCGGAAAAGTCTTATATGATCTCGTGATACACTTTCCCTAGTTTGTGATTTCATATCAGACTTGGTAACGTATCGCACTAAACTCTGATTCATTGAAATATTAGTGATCTTTCATGACCGGCCCCAAGCAACATTGACTGCGATCCATCGTAGGAAAATGTTAGAAATGGTCTTTTGCATTTATTTCCGACGATCTAATATCAACGTGGATATATTTATTTAACGTAATAACAATAATACCGTTATAGTTTTCGCAATTAACTGAAGCTTTAGTTAAATTTAAAGTTAAATCCATAGAACGTATTTTATGGATTCTTACAATGAGGGAGAATTTTATTACACGAGTAACACTTTGCAGAAGCATAGTCATTAAGTTTTATCTGGAAAAGGAAAAATTTATTGTTTATCGCGAAGCTTATGTGATGTACTACCTTGTTATGTAAAGGAAATTGTTGTTTCATGTTTTTTGGGCTTATTTCTCGGATGGGAAACATTTACTGGATACTCTATTCCCGAGAGAATCAAAACCAATCTCCTTCCTCTAATAACCGGCCACTAGAAGACACAATAACAACCTGGGCCGATCGTGTCTCGCTTTCCTGAACTTTAAGTGCTTTAGACGCTCGATTGAAATCCCGAGAGGAAATTTCTTCCCTCGAGTCCATCAGGACTGGATTGGTTTAGGAGTATTGGAAACGTGAGATCTACCTGGAGAGAAAGAGCGTTGTCATGCAAAACTTAAATGGATAACACTTTCGATCTGGCTTGCAGCGTATTCGAATTTGTCAGAAGGCGAAACAAAATCAGAGAATAAAGGCTGCGATGAAACAGGGATAACGTTATGCGAGTAAAGTGTACCTAATGGAACATTGCTCCACAGAGATTCTCGTGCAGGCACAAGAAGGAAGAAAGAAAAAACTGTTATCGAGACCTGAGGAATGTGCAAATTAAAAGTGTAAAAGAACAGAAAATATAGAATTCTTTGTCACTGTGCCGGAAACCGCAAAGCTATTACCAATGTTCCGTGGAATAAATATGAATCGAGATCTTAACTTGGGAGACGACAGATTGACAGGAATCGCTTAACGTTGCTGATTCAATGGCGAATTTTGATTGTACAAACTTTTAGCATCTATTCGTATTCGGTGGTGTCGCAGGTTTCCGGCACACAACGCTCCCCGTCGATAATGATACGTTTCATTGACCTGAAATATTAATATATAGAAAGGCCTCAGCTTCTGAACACGTTTATTTACAATCATTTTAAAAAAGTAATCTATGTCAGTGAATTCAACTCCAAATCAAACAATAATTGAAGAGTCCAAGAAAATATTGTTGCCATCACTTTATGCCGAAGAACAGCTCTGTTATACGTCGCATTCCAGTATAAACTAACGACGTTGGATTAACTAACAAAAAGAGGACAGGGGATAATTGTCTGCCGATTAAAATTCGCATGCATTTATATCGGCCTGACCGGAGTGACAACATTTGCAGTCTGAGAATGGCGGAGTTTTAAGCGAAACCCCTGCAATCGAGTTTCAAAGTAATATTTTACAAAATGTATCATGCTGCGCCGAAACGAACTGCGAAACAGCACGAAATCATAGAATGGAAAATCTTTGTTAATTATCCAAAGGAATTTGCTCGGTATCCTGTTTGCATTTCAGCTTTCTTGTGGAATTGTTCACCACACCCAATCATTGACTCAAGGATTTTGAAAGAATGGACTCGAGAGAGCACGAGCTGGCGGTCGGCCTCCTCATTAAAATATTGCAGCTTATTTTGGGCGAGACGAGAATATGTGCAGTAATGAAACTTATTACTACCAAGCACAATGCAAGAAGGCCAAATATTGTCGGAGATTAACGTACGCCCGCAATATTTCAAAATCGTCTCATTTTACTTCTCAAGGTATCAGCCTTGTGCGAATTTCAGGCACTGCAAGTTCCACTAAAACGCTGTCCACAATATTTACACAACAAAAATTACATAACTAATAAGACCGTACCTGGAATACTTTTCAAAACGGTAGGAAAGTAATTTTTTTTAATCCATATTAAACGGATGCATAAATCGCACGAATCCACGGTCCATGAACACCATGAGGCAGAAGGAAAGCAACGACCAACTCGTAACACTCGGATAGCACCGACTGAGTACCAAATGCTAACTAGTGGAAACTTCTACGTCACCCGATTCCTTGCCCCACCATTGCATTAGAATGACTCAATCTCTTGCTTAACGCAGCTTCAAGAAGGTCGCAACCGTTGGACAGTCTCCGCGAAATGACATCCACACGTGCTTCACCATCGAGAAGTGCGACATTACAAATCAATTTTATGTCCGCTTAAATTTCATGAATATTGGTGAATATGAGAGTACTTACGAACGACGCGGAATGCTTGGTTTTGCAAAACTTCCAACTTTCTTCTCCTTCCACCTCGGGACGGTTTTCAAGAAGGCCTTTCCGGTAGTTCCTTCTTATACCTTCAACCTAGTCCGTCTCCGGTTTCTTGCTTAAAAAAAAAATCCGCTAATCTTTCGCATTTCCCTGCGATTTATCGCGACACTTCGTCCGAAGAAACAAAATCCACGTTCGGCGCGGCTCGGCCACATTTCGGAATATATATGCAAAACGACCGAACACAAAACGGATCGATTCTTCATCCTGTACCATAAAATACATAGATTAAACACATAAAATACAATAGATATAATTCTGAATTTACATTACAAGTTTTGACAATTTAGCTCATGAAACTGACAGAATAAAAATTTTTCTTAATTTTCGTTATATTTTTCCGATCGGCTACCTACATCTAAACATATATGTAATTAATTAAGAAAATATTTTCCGATATATGATTGGAATTCAGTTCATTCTCGAAATAAAATAAATAATGAAGTACAAATTAATCGGGAATTTTACAAAAACAATTACTTCAAGTTGGAAATGGTAAAGCAAGATTAGTTTTTGGAATGTTTCTGTCAATTTGACAAGTTTCGGAAAACGATAAAATTTAACGTATCGCATTACTATTGTAAAACTGTACGCGATCCTTTTAGTCGTTTTCACAAAAAAAGAAATTAAGATGTCAATAAAGTGAAAGGAAGTGAAAATTTATTCAGTTAGATAAGTGAACAAAATTTACTTTTGATTGTAATTAAAATATTCATCGCTATATCACTAAAATCGTAGAGGAAAAACAAAAGTATGCATCATCATGTATTTTAGTAAAAATTGTGCATAAACACATTATATAACAGTAAGAAGAATTTGAATTAAAAAACACAAATAAAAAACGTAGGTAACTCTTTCATAAAAACGGAGCAACTTTAATTTAAATTTAATGAGAAAATATGAACTAAGTTATCCTTTAACATTTCAGGAATTATCGGATGTACTATGTTACAAAAATCATTTTCTTCTTTTTCTAAGATATTCCTGAGCTTTTCGCTTGCTTTGGAGTTATTACGTTCTCAAATTTAATGTATGAAACCATGGGAAAATCTTGTCATCTTGTCTTTTTTTTTTGAAATTCCACTTAGCAAATCCGAAATTCCTGAAAAACCAATACTGGAGCATAAAAACCAATTATGGAGCATGGTTTTATTATAGGCTAACTAATTCTTTTTGTAACAAAAATTAATAATTTCATAAATTATTCAAAGCAAAAAGATTTTGCATCCAGACCAATTATCTGTATGCCATTAAGAAAAGAGATATATCTTTTCTTTATAATTTCATTTAACTTAGTTAAAGAAATACGAGCTAGAGATTACAATAAATTATTCAAATAACTGAATTTAGAGATAAAAATGTTTATTAATAACCTCGATATTCTTTTTAAAATCAATGGTTGTTTTTAATCTTGAATTGATATAATATTTATATTTATATCTATATTTACATTTAATATTTGATGCAAGTTATATAGAAAAGTGGGGCTTCATCGATCTCCCAATTATTACATGGAATTTCGATTTTTCAACCAAAATTAAAAAATGAGATGTAGAATTCAGCCAATTTTTGACTTTATGTTGTAAAATAAGTTTTAAATTTAACTTAAATTGTTTAATAATAAAGGGTGAAGCAACTACTTATTAAAATTATTTCAAATTAACACACTTACCCTTCAAAAATATCTATGAAAAAATCAGAAAGAAAACCCCTTGAGTTCGAGTTTTTCCTTTAAAGATTAAATTTATTAGTTGAAATTGAAACCATAAATGATACTAAACATATAATTTAAAAAAAAAACTTATTAACTAATTAATACTAATAAAATTCAGGCTCCGAACTTGGATTCTCGTATTCGACCACATCAGATTCTGCCGAGCTCTTGTCAATGCTTTGAGAAGTAAACTGCTCGTCTCCTTCTAGTTCAAACATGGGATTTGATGCACTATCCCTTGAAGTAACACTTGGAGGACTAACGCTAGTCTCGATATTCTCAATGTTACCGTTGCCAGCAAATAAACTTTCCTTTGATAAAGATGAAGGGCTTTCACAATTTATTTCTTCGTTTTTTGATGAGTGAGAAGTACTTTCTCTAGATAAAAGTGGCAGACTGTCAGATTGATTTTGATAATTTTCGAAACTCTCCTTCAATGAAGTTCCAGGGCTACGACATGGTTTAACGGCTTCTTTTTTAATATCATCTGTTAATAAAATCGCAGCATTTTCATTTTCCGAATCTTCTTGTATGGACTGTTGAGACTTTCCATTTTCCTCAGTTACATTATTTTCGGCCGGTTTTTTTTCGTTCGTTTTTTGAAACAGCTTAACGAAATCAACTATAGTCTTAATTTTTCCTAGGATTCTTTGCTCTTCTTTTAGCAATTCGTTTCTTGAATCCTCTTGCATCTGCAAAATAAGACACATGACCTAAAGTACTTAATTTTTAAGGGTTTCATGAGTCATTTTCTACAATATTAAATTCAATTACCAGCAATGCCTCACTAAGTTCGGCAGCTTTTTCTTCCAGTTTATGCTTTTCTTCATATAGTTCTTGATTTTTAATTATCAGTTCCATTTTGCATTGTTCTCTTTCTAAAAAAAAAAATTACATTAATGAAATAAACAATGAAAAATCAAAATCTAGATAAAACTTCAACAATTAGGATTGTTAGAAATCTTGAAAAGAAAAAAAGTGATTAAAATATTATTTTTTAAATTTAAAGCTAATGGTGAAATAATAAAACAAATTTCTTGAGTCCTTTACCTATAAACAAAGCAGCTGTATCTGAATCAGTATGATGTTCTATGTA
The DNA here is from genome assembly GCA_028565995.1 of Ricinus marginatus. Classification (NCBI taxonomy): domain Eukaryota; kingdom Metazoa; phylum Arthropoda; class Insecta; order Psocodea; family Ricinidae; genus Ricinus; species Ricinus marginatus. The sequence goes on from JAOWBB010011293.1 coordinate 42,941, forward strand.
TTCCTTCAACTTATTGTAGCTTTCAGCAACATTTGGACATTTAGATACAAATTCTTCCTTACTGGAATCTTCACTGCTACCTTCGTCGGACGGTGATTTCTTACGTTTACAGTTGGGACAACAAACCGAAGAGCTTGGTGATACGCATGATAAATGATAACTGGCAGTACATTCTCGGCAAACTGTTAGTAAACCTATTGATTAAATAAATAAATTATTACTCACTATATATATATAATTTGAAAATAGTGTAACACTAATTTAAAAACTTGAAGATTTAACTTTTGAATTATTAATTGAATACCAAATTGCTTACCTGAAGAACGGCAAATAATACAAAGCATGTTAGAAGTACTCAAATCTGGTGTAGAGTTTCTTGATTTTTCCTCTGCCTTCTCTAATATCATTCCATGTGTTAATTTCATATCTAAAAAATTTAATGAAATAAGAATAAAATTTTCAAAATAGGAAAACATTAATTAATAATTCAATCATCTTCAACCGTAAATATATATAAATTAATTTAAAATACTATTTTTCCTTATTTCTTGCCGATTAAAAATCTTTCATTAAGAAGTCGTGAAAATGATTATTTCTAGTATTAAGACATAAATTTCAATATAGTGTATACGTAACACTTTTATTTATTTACACAAATAATAAAGGTTTTGAACACATGTAAATAAGAAGATGAGGTACTAAGAAGATAAAAAAAAAAGCATTTTACCTTCTACATTTAACCTTCCAATTTTTTCATTGTCTGCTTCCTTGTCTTTCCGTACATGCCTTCCATCGCTGAAATCCTCAATTTTACATTTCTTTGAGTTTTCAATTTTTGAAACTTTATGAGGAGAAAGATAAGTTTTTGATCGCTTCCACTGTGAATTATAAAATCATAAATGTGCTTAAATAAAAATTATTTTTCTGTGATAATTTATTAATTTTGAAAAAATGAAAATAAATACACTAACTTGATTATATCTGCTCACAGCAGGAATTTCCCAATCATTATTATAAACAAAATTGGGATTATTAGTAGCTGTGCTTCTGCGTTTTCGTTCAACTTTTCGATTGAGAATCTCATTCAACATTTCTTTTGGTATCAGTGCTAGTGCACTCATAAATCTGGAAAAGCAACATTCAGATTCAGTAAAATTATGAATAATTAATATTTAATCTAGAACTTAATTAATGACAATAGTAATAGTAACAATAACAGCATTACCTCGTTTTCAAATCTTTCTCATCCACAGGTGGAGGAGAAGGAACAGGATCGTAATAAACTGGAATGTCTTTAAATACTGCTTCATCTGACAATGGCTTCTGATTTTTTCTTAATCTGGGAGGTCTTAAATCCCTTCTGCATTAAGAGAATTATACAACTTCATAAAGCTTATTGTAACCGAATAAACGCTATACTTAAATTAACAAATGGCATTATTTGCATCTATTAACTTAGTAATCAAGTTTTATGAAATTCTCATTTTCAAAATTATTATTAGTATATAGGAAAAAAATCAAATTCGTTTGTATTACAAAATTCATTCTTTAATAAGCTTTTTCGAAAGTTAACTATTTACTGGAAAAAGATAATGTTTTTCAATAAAAAGTTATATGAATAATTAAATAGTTCTTCAAATTTTTACAAATTTCCATCTGATTAAAAAAATTCTTTGATTAAAATCATTAATTTATATAAGACCTTTAGTGATTTGCAGCATATAGCTGTTTTGCTTCTCCTCTCCTTAGAAATGTACGTAATACTTCCAAATAGTAATCTTTCATTTACGGAAAATCACCATAACAAGAAAGCAGATAGAGCTTGATACACTGAAATGACTTTTTAAAAGTAAAACTGAACTGCATTATATATACGTTATTAAAAAATCATAAGCCTTGACATTTTGCTATTTTGTATTTATTAATGGCTATATCATTTGAAAATTTTAATTAACATAACTCAAAAATGAAATAATTGTGATTAAATGTAATAAGGCACAATAAAATTTTGTTCAAAGTGAAATAACCTGTCTTGATTGTTTAAATTATAAAATACAAGTGGATAAATGATTATCTTATAATGAAGCAACTTCACAGAACTTGTAAGTCATAAAAAGAGCTTATTTCATTGAAACTGTCCTTTGAAATATTTGAAAATGTAGTAAGTTAATTCAATTAAGTTCAAGTAATGAAAATTCTGAAATAGAACAGGGATTTTTTACTTGATTCAATTTTTCTGGGTATAAGCTCATAAAAATTTTATATGATATAGGTTAATACAGTACAATAAAGACTTTGGATTAACTATACATATATATCACTCAAACAAAATGTCAACACTTACCTGTTTACACTACCTAAGAATGTATTATCTTTATTGTGTGGAAGTAGCTTTGGCCTGGCTTTTGGAACTGGAATTGGCAGCATAAATGGTGATACATAATCAACACTATCATCAGACAATGAACTTGAAGAGGGAGTAGGAGATGGTGAAAGAGATGGGGGACTGAGAGTAGTTCTGCAAGATCTAGAATTTGATAAGCAATATTAACAATAGTAATAATAATAATAATATTAAAAATGCAAGAAGACGATATAGAAAAATTCAATATTAAATTTTAAGTTAAATTTGAGATGCCTACACAACTTTGGGTGCTAAACTCAAATCTTTCCGTCTTCTCTTCTTGGATTCAAGTTGTCCTGGCTTCACTTTATACAAATTGAAGTTATATGCAGGTAACTGTCCATTAATAATATTCTCTTCTAGCTCTTTTCTTAACTGCTGGAGAAGTACTTTTTGCTTCTCATTTAATTCCACAATATGCTTTTGAATTTGAGCCAGCTCTAATTTTATTTCTTGTTCCATAGCAGGATCCTCTTTTAATTTTAAAACAAGTGACTGAAAAATTTTATCATTCATTATACAACTGAAAACGAAATCTTAAATCCTTTAAGAAAACAAATATGTTTATTAAATTTATTTTAGTATTAAAGATATCCTTAATTAATTGAAATTATAAAGAAATTTTTCTTGGTTGTGTCTTAATTAATAAATATGATTTCATATACATTTCAATGGATGTAAAGCCTAATTTACATAATTTTTTAATAATGTGATTATAGGCTCTTAATTTTAAAAAATTATTATTGATATAATATTAGAAAAAAGCCTGGTTGATAAATTAAATTATTTGAAATTTAAGATTTAAGTACAACAGAAAAATATGTTGTAAATTGATACTCAAAAAGTGTACGCCTAATATTTCAGACTTTATTTATTCAGCAAATTATTATTGGCGTTTTTGGCGTTATTCCCAACTGCAAAAATATGAATTTAAATCTTCAAATATCTTATTGACCTGCACTACAATCGAATCATATATTTTAAAAATAAAAATCAAGTGAAAGTTAAAAACTTTTTCCATATGTATTTGATTTTTCAAATGCCATCTTTATTTATTGAAAGAGAAATCCTTGGCGAAGACCATGAAATCTGTTCATTTTAAAATTTCTTTTGAAAATTTTATCGAACAAAATCGGAAACTTTAGAAAAGGAATTTTAAAACATAAAAACATTGATCACACGTTAATATGATCAAAAAACATTTAATTAAATACCCAACTTTAGTAATAATTAACTTTTTGTTAAGTTGTTTCGGCATAGCATGGAAAAATTCATTTGAAATTATAGGCCAGCGAAAAAGTTAGGTACTCTACAGTACTGAAGTTAATAGCCAAAAAAAATGAATTTCAAAAAAATACCTGGTGATTTTGAATGCATTTTATGAGCCCGCTTTGAATGTCCTTAATGTCTTTTTTTAATGTATCCGAGATCTCCATCTTCAAATGTTAGCAATTACTTTATTGTAGAAGAAATCTTCCAGACAATTCATCTAAAAAGACGCCATGTTGAAAATCTAACAGATCGTCTTTCAGCTTTCCTCTTCCCACAAGTTAAGTATAGATCATTTTGAGAACTCATCGACGGTGAAGTTAATGACAGCGGGCCTCAAATTCCGCCGTTTTGTTGCTTAAGCTTCCGCTTTCAACAATTTCTGTTCTCGTTATGGATAACTTTTGGATTTCGCATATTTTTATTGTTTTTCATCAAAAACAATTTTAAATAATTTCGACAGGTAAATTTTACTGAAAAGGAACAATCGAAAAAGAAGCTTTTTTCGTTTTCCATATTTTTAAAATCGCTAGTTAATTTAAAAAACTTGGCTTTATAATGCGCATATTTTAACCAAACAATGAAAAAAAAAACTTTAAAAACAGTTTTCTGTAATAGTCTATGATAGACATTATATTAATTATTTCAAGATGATTTACTGGACTTGAAAGTGTTGACCGATTTAAATGCCTTATAGGCAACACTGTTGGCCGTCAGTATTTGAAGGAAGATTATGTGAATAGTTATTCAAAGCTACTTTCTTAGGAAAAGTTAATAAATATATTTATAGTCATTAATGATATTTATTTAGAATTTTTGACACGGTTAATTATTTCTGCAATTGACGGTGAATACATATCACGTATAGAAAGTTAAAAGTCAATTTAGGAACTAACCTAAATTTATTAATCATTTCTTATTCGTAGAAACGGAATTTTCTAAGAAAAACGATTTAAGAATAGAAAAAGAGCCTTTGTAGTATAAGTAAATTTATATATTTAACAAATATATTGAATATTTTTATACGAAATAGTGCAGATACCGTTAGAAGCAGAACTATTTAAATGATTATTTTACGCAATGTGATTTTCAATATCCTCATTTCGATCGTTTGGTAAATTAAGAATTGCCTGAATACCATTACCTTTTGGTAATCTTAATCCCCAAAAAGATTCAGAGAAATCATTTTTCAATTAACTTTTATATTGTAATGTAAAATAGACTAAATTTAATGTTGAAAGAGATTTAAATTGAATTAGTTGGCAGTTATATAAAAAATTTATTAATTAAAATAAAATATTTTGCCAAATTCTTAACAATTTAAATGTAATTTTTTTAATAGATCTGCACTTTATACATAAAAATTGTATTATTTTATAGCTTATCTTTTGAATGCAAATCATAATAAAAAAGTTATCTTAATTTTAGAAAATGTCAAAAAGAGCAGCAACATCAGAATTGAATCATGATAATTGGGACAAAGAGGATGAGCCAGAAGAAGGTTTTGGGGTGTTTCAAAAAGCAAAAGATGAAGTTCTTAGAAATAGAGTTATCAAAACAGCTAAAAGACATGGAATAAAATACTCTGATGGTACAGGATCAAAGGCTAGTCCATTTTCATGGTTTACTGGCTTTATGAACTCTAATTCATCTGCATCGAGCTCACCCTTTTCATTTCTGAATATGAACAAGAACACTTCAACAGAAAATGCCAATAAAATAGATGATGATAACAAAGGAAAATTTTCAAAGGAATCTGAACCTCAAGTTAAAATGTTTAACAATTCATTTACTTTTAGTCCCTTTCAGAATAAGGACAATAGTGGGCCAAATTTATTAAACTCTACAACTGATCAAAACACTATGTTGCCTGATAATGCAGCTAAAAGCTCATTTGGAAATGTTTTAAATAAGGGTGATGCAGGAAAAGAAACCGATAAAAAATCACAAAATTTGGAAATTTTAAAAGATTTAAATTTAAGCTGTAATAGTTGGATAACAGAACATTTAGAAAAAAATCCTTATTGCATTTTAACACCAATTTTTAGAGATTACGAAAAGCATCTTGCTCAACTTGAATTAGATATGGAATCAGAAAAAAAAGAAAGTAATTTTGAAATACCTCAATTTAAAGCAAAATCTGTAAGTGAATCTTTAAAGCAATCCTCCAGTCAAGAAAGTACAGAAACAGCATCAAAAGAAGAAAAAGACAAGGCTCGTAATTTTGAAAGGGATGTAGATTCATCAACTTTAAGCAAACCTACAGAATTAGGAATCCTGCCAGTGACTGGTAAGATATTGTTAATATTTTGTAATAGATTTTATTTCTTCATTGAAAATGTTATAAAATTTACTGTTGAATAATTTATTTTTACATATTCGCTTATTCAAAATGCATTGTTGTTGTGTGCTGGATAAAATCATTATTCAAGGAATTGTAATTTTTTTTTAAATATAGGCTTTCTTAAATTTTATTTTACAAAATGAAAGTTTTATCCCAAACTTAAATCCATTATTTTACTTGATAGATTCAATAATTTAACGGTCAATTGATTATTAACAACGAAAATTAACGATCGTTAAATTCTTGATTATGAAAAAAAATCACTTAACCGAGGAAAATTGTAAGATTGTTTAAATTTTTTTCAACTATTCGTAAAATTGCAGTTGATGCAGAGATTTATATTGTGACTTATCTGAAACATCATTACCAAAATTAATGATAAAATTCAACAGGGGATGTTAATATTTCAGGCATAACAAGAAAAATTTTTTTATCCAATTTTAGTGATGTTATAATATTACGAAACAAAACCTTTCTCTTTTATTGTCGAAAATAGAATTCTTTTTACCGAAACCTTTGCAAATCAGTTGACATAAATAAAAGTTTCCTTTTTTCAATTAATAAAATTTATTATAAATGAATAATAAATTTCATATATTCATGAATCTACTGTTTTGCTTATATATTTCAGGTTTTTTTGAGCCTGTTATTATTTTTAATTTAGTCAAGAATGCATTTTTTACTCGAAATTTATAAGAAAAGTTATCTACTGCGTGACAAAAGGTTTAAGCTTATTAATACTGCATCTGAAAATTTCGTAATTATATTAGTTTCGTTTTTGTTTGATTTCATATGAAAACTTGTTTGAGATTGTTATAATTTCTGCTCATTAGTAGTAATTTTCAGCATTTTTACTTATGAAGAAAAAATTAAAGAAATTCTTAACATTCTGTTTGTTCTGCTTCTTCATAATATAAAATACGAGAAAGGCCTTTTTCATTTTTTATTCCAATTTAAAACTAGATTTTTAGTGCCCAATATTGTAAACCAATTCATTACTTTTTAGTGCTTCCGATTTTTTTTTTTTTAGCTAAAAAGAATGATTTCTCATTTGGTGGATTTTTTCAATCTTCTCCTGGATCAGGAATAAATTTGAATGTAGGAGGAAATCAAAAAAATGATGGAGATGGAGATGCAGATGAGGAGTCAAATGAACCACCCAAAAGTGATTTTATTCCAGTAGTAGAAGAGGATAGTATATATGATAAAAGGTAATCTCAGTGAGAATTGTCAACAATTTGTACATCATGAACTCTAATCGGTTTCTAATTAGAAGAGTTTATTTAAAAATTTCTGAAGGACGGATAAGTAATGAGCAAAGTCATGTAACTAAATTATGTTTTATGGATGGTATATTAGTATATTATTGTTATTATAAATAAAGAGATGAAAAAGCAGAAAAAGAATCCAACTACTAATTAGTTTAAACACTACTAAAGAAGTTTTTAAACTTTTATAGAATTTTAGAGTTAGTAGTTAGAGCTGCAGAAAATTGGAACAATCGGTTCTTTTATATGCCTAAAAATTAATGATAATTTTACATTGGTTCACAATTTGAACATTAAAAGATTTTTATTTACATTTTTCATTTATTTAAAATATCTAGGGAGCGCATAGCATGCTTACTCATTGTTTAACTTTAGCTACCTCTTACCTTCTATAATTTCTTTTTCTGCATTTGAGCAAAAGATTTATGAAATTTATCATTATTTCAGATGTAAAGTTTTTGTTAAGAAAGACTCCAATTATGTATCCAAAGGAGTAGGTACACTATTCCTCAAGCCAGTAAAAGACAGCCCACATACGCAACTCATAGTTAGAGCAGACACTAGCTCGGGAAATATAATACTTAATGTTCTCCTAACTTCAAGCGTACCTGTTCAAAAAACTGGGAAAAATAATGTTATGATTGTCTGTAGGCCCCTACCGACTCTGGATGCTGGCTCTCCACCGGTTCCAGTTTTGATAAGGGTAAAAACAAGTGATGATTGCGATGAAGTTATTAAAAAGTTGGAAGAATGCAAGGGCTCATAAGTGTTTAGATTTAATTGAAATTTTTAATATACTTCGAGCAGTTTTTGAAACTTTTAGCGAGTTTCATGTTTTCTGACCTTTTCTTTTGGTTCAAAACCTTAAATTTGTCTTTTATAAATTTTTAATTTCAATTAATCCTTTCACTATTGAGCCATTTAAATTTTGACAAAATTAAAACTTCTACGAGATTCAAATCGGAAACGAAAACTTATAGGGTCCGAAATATGAAAGTCAAAAATTTGTACTTTAAGAAATTTTTTCTCGCACCATATATGATATGTTCTTTTAAAAAATTTATTTCCAATGAAAAAAAGATTGATATTAAAGATTATGTTAAACGTGCAAAATTTAAAACCGATCCTTAGGTACCTTTATGTTAAATAAAAAAATCAAAATCCGATTTTTAATAGTTCTACCACTTGATTAAAAACTTTTTTCTTTTTAATTATTTACATTTATTGCTTTTTATATTCATTTGAACGATATGAAAATATGTATTTTATGTATTTGTACTTATTTTTCTAATAACCACTTCTGATGAAGAGATTTTCGACTCCATTATTAATAAATCGTGAATCAAATTCTAATTTATTGTTTAATTCTAAAATCATTTTTGACCTATTTTTATTAATTTTTTTTATTACAAAAAAAATTAAATTTTTTTTTCTTTTTATTGAGCGAAATGCAAAACCAATAAAGAAGTGTACTGCAATATTCTATTAGGTGAAGAGTGTTATTAATTTTCATGCATATGAAAAATGTTTAGAGTTTATACCATGATGTTTATAGATAGAATTAATAAAGCTAAATTTACTTTTGGGGTTCTAAAATTTTGCATGTCTATTAAATTGAGCCAGTTATACTTTTTTTGACATTTATTTTTTATTTCTTTTAGTAAACTTAGTTTACAAAGACTAGTGAATTTTTCAACATTCATTAAATGCAAATAAAACTTCAAATCGAAATTAAAGTTAAGATAGATAAGATTAATATCACAACCCACCGGCCGGTCCCTTTTGGATGAGGCCGTTATAAACGTTTTATAAAACGGATTATGATGAAAGTGGCCTAATGCACATTTATCTAAGACTGTCTGGCTGATTTAGTTCTAAAATTTGAATGTAATAGTTTATATTTAACTGCGAAATATAGCGAGATATGGTAGGTGGAAAATCAGGCTTATGATGTATTAACTGAAATTCGTTATGTAAAGTATTCCAGTCGTCATCCCGTACACAATTAACAATGGAACTATTAAAGTTTTCATGTCTTTCGTTTATTCTTTTGATTAGGTTAAATAAAAGGGGTCGTTGAAACAATGCAATGCAATACAAAATATAGTTTTAGCTTATATTTCTTTTATTTCAAATTAATTGTACGAATTGTACATCTGGCGAGCATCCTGTATACGAAATATCCATTTATCAAAATTTTCTTAAGATCTTGCTAAACTGATGTCACATCCTATTTCAACGACATCAAATTAACAAAGCGTGTTTTTATAAATATGAAGTACCAGAAATCCATAAGGATAATGAAATGCAAAACATCATTTCTTTAAAAGTTTTTATACTTAAAAAAAAATTTAAAACATTCCGGCATGTACACCAATTGGTATTAGAATGGTGAAGAAAATCAATAAATTTCTCGATAATGAATATAAATCAGAGGGCACTGCATAAGGCATTAAAGTATTCGTAATTTCGTGTACCTGAAATTAAAAATTTTTTAATTGTTCATAAATTATTTAACTCAAAAGTTTTCACCATCTTAAATAGAAAGATTTAAAATATACCTCATGAGCAGCGCATACAAATATGAAGCTAGTCAGAAACACATTCAAGTTTGTATATTTTGGAAGTAAAACCAAAATTCCGTTCAGATCTGCCGCCAGCCATATGTGAAACTGGCCAAGTAAAAGTTCCAGAGATATCTTCCCAAACCAAGCAAAAAATGTTGAATACCTGGTGCGTAAGGCGCCAGAAATATTTCTCAGAACAATATAGCTGATGATCTGCAATTGATAATTTATATTCACGTGGATATATTTAGACAATCGTGAAATTTAAGATATTCAGTAACCGAATTATAGATCAATATAAGCCTATTTTTTAGATTTTCCTCATTTAGAATTTGTGAGAACTGGTTAAAAATTAGGAAAGCTATTGTGTGAAAGGCTCTATCACATAACTAAGCTAAAATTTAAATAAGGACGGTTAAGTTTTTTATTATGGCTCTCATAAAATGAAATTAATTCTAATTATGCTGTTATACTTACGGGTATGAAATTTGCATAGGAATGTATTTCAATGCAATCTATCAAATCCGTGCACAGAAACACGAATGAAATATAACTCGCGATGCCTATTAATGAGACTAGTGTTGCGGTGAGGGATATGCCATTGGAAAATAAATTGTTGTGATTGTTGTCGTCCAGAAGATTATAACGCTGAGCCAGAAGTAAAGAAACTGAAAACATCATCCCGCACATTACTCCGTAACGCTCACGCTTCCAACCCTGCCACCACAACGTGATATCATCGTCAGCAGTAACGAACAAAGCTTTCCACGGCCTGGTTACGAATATTTTTTCAAAAAATACCTAGAACCATGATAAAATGTTCATTAAATATATATACATTTAAAAATCTTTGTCAAATAAAATTTTTTCTAACAATTTTTAATACCTGCCTCAGACATATATAATGTTGTGATTGTTCCAAAGAGTCCTACAAATTTCAGGACTAAGTAAAGATACTGAATTGGATGACTTTCAGATGATGAACCTGTGATGCGTGGCGGTAAGACTAGGAATATATATATCATTAAGAACCAAAATGATATTAAGGGTATAAATTCATACGATTGATATGGTCGGTTCATGCACAAGCATAAAACGAACTGCATGAAGTTAAGTTTGAATAACACCTAAAATAAAATACTATACAGTTACTAATGAAATGTTATTGCGATACATCAAATAATACATTATTTTAACTTGCAAAAAATTAACGAATTTTTAAAAATTCAAATTTCATATTGCAAACGTGTCTGGAACCTTTTTCATGTGTGTAAAGTACAAAAGGATTTTCCTATATTAACCATGCTTAAATATTATTAAATTGCTCAAGAAAAAATTTTAATTAATTCAGTATTAAACTACAGACAAATAGTTTTACTGCAACTTTCAACCCCGGAAAAAATTTTTCAAGTTTGAAAAACATTGTACGTTAACAAATAATTTCTTATAGCAGATGTTTAAAAATGATTTTATTGAGAGATGCTTTTTAACACCACAGATGCATCCTTTAATTAAATTACAGCATTATTTATTTTATTAGTACATTTTTAATTCTATTATAAAATTAAACTAATTCTCTCCTACTAACAATATTAATATATAACTTTTAATTTCCCAAATTATATCACATATTAAGGAAATGTGCCTCATAATAATTTGCAATATTTAACAATACAAAAAAGTGAATAACTTACTCTGCAGAATCTGATTAAACTACCGTCTCCGCTTTGCCAAAAGTAATAGAAATGACCGTAACCGGATAAGAAGACATAAGAGGATATCAAAACTCTTCCGAGCATGTACAGCGGCAACATTTCCTGGGCATTAGTCCAGTGATAAATTAAAATTACAATTTGCATCCAACCTGAAGGAAAATCCTCTAATAAAACGCTTTGCGTTTATTTTGTTATGAAAAACTACGTGAAATTACAGAAGAATCGCCTGTTCACCTTTCCATTCATCCGTCTGGTCCCTGTGGAGAACTTTCGAATATCGACTATGTTCCGTGAAAAATAACCCAACGCAGAGCAAATACGTTGCTGGAATCCAGAATGCGGATTGAGTGAAATGTTTCGTTTCTTTCATGAAAAAATTTGTTCTGAAAAAATTGATGTTAACAGTTTCGTGCTAAATCAATTATTTATAATTTAAACTTTCAATCATTTATTATTCTCTTGAATGTAACTATCTATAAATGTTAGCAAATTAATTCAATAATATATTTTGATTTTTACCTATCACAGACATAAAAGTATACCATAATTAAAGCTAATTTCGCCAACGCAATAGAAATGAGTACAAATTCTGACTGAGATGGTGATTCTTTGTTCATCACAATTTTTCTTCGCCATTTTTTATGTTTCTCATGTAGAATAGCTACAGTTCCTAATATCAAACTACAAAGAGAATTAAATTATTTCATTTGTAATATGTAAAATTTCAAGAATTACAATGTAATAAGATTGAAGTTTCCTGTATTAAAATCAGTTGAACAAAATTCATAAAAAAAGAATTAATTTTAAAATTGTGAACATAATGAAATGTTTCCAGTTTCTATTCTTTAGTAGTTATTAACTTATTACACTTTATTAATTAGATTATTAATGATTTTTAGCATTACTAATTTTAACTGTACAATTCAACATAACATAACAAATTTAAACTGTAAAATTAAAACAGAATAAAATTGCTTACCAAAGTATCAATAATGAAAAAGTAATTATTTGCAATGGAGTATGCTGCTCAGCACTGCTGCAACAACTCCCATCATGGAAATTCATATGATCATTGCAATATGCATTAAGTAATATTTGGGCACCACTTCTTTTTGCTAAGTGGTCTGAAAATAAAGTCATTCCATCTTTCATATCATCAAGAAATGGTGCTGATAATTTTCTATTACTTATAAATATATCTGCTTTGCTCATTTGCAAAATCTGTAAAAACAATAACCTAATAGTTTAGATCAAGTATGTTAAATCAATCTGAATGCTGAAACACATCTATGAGTTTTGTTATTTTTTTTACAAGATCACATCAAAATCAAATTAAATTCAATTTAAGAAATTCATTACATATTCAAATATGTGAATCACAATAAAATTATGAATCACAACAAAGATTATTTTAAACAATTATAATAACATATTTAACTATATAGCATGAGAAATCATGAGGCTAATAATTACACAACTAATTATTTCTTATTTATTCCATAATTATTTTAAAATAAAAAGATTTAAAAACTGGTATTTTATAATTTCTTTTTGATTATAAAAATTATCAATAGTTATTAAAAGTGAAGCAGATTTATTAGCTTAGTTTCTTTACTCATTCATAATTAGGTTTCATTAATCAATTATTTCATGGCAATTTTTACAAATTTTACATTATATTATATTTGGTTAATTCACTTAGTTTTGTAATGTTCAATAATTCACATGTACCATATAAATATATGATAGACACATTGAAAAATATTTAAATATAGTTCATAATCTTTATAGAAGAAGTTAAATATTTATAAATCATTTCACAGCTTCCAGATAAAACATGCTTGTTAAATAACATTTCAATTCTACTTAAAACATACAAAATAATAATGGATTTTTACCTGATTTTAAAAAAGAGAAAAAAAATTTATAAATATAAGTAAAACAAAACTTACTTCTATAGCAGCATTATTATATAAATCAATAATTGAATTGTTCAGAATTCCCCTCCATTTTTCTTGCTTATTTAAATTTGCACTATTAACAGGCTCTTGCAAGGCCCATATAACTTTGGCATTTTTTTCAGTCAAAGTATCAATGTTTGGTATTATTTTTGTTAAATTATATTTCAGTTGATATTGATTAAATGAGGCACCACTAACTTTTAAAACATTTTCTACTCCAAATCCAAGCACTACCAAACTTGGATAGTTTTTATCATGTTTCAAAGAATGAATATATGTCTCAAAAGGAACTCCTAATTGTGCAGTAGAAATATATTCTACTTTAAGACTTAGATGATTATCAATATAATACTGACTATTTTTATGCTTAAAATATGTCTTTTTATTATTAATATTTTTTATGAAAGCACCATATAGCTGAAATATACATTGATCACCAATAAAGATTACTCTGTTGTATTGGCCTAAAAAATTGTGGAGTTTCAAACATCTTTTTGCATCAATTTCACTATAGTTGTGCATCATACAGCCATACGGTTGCCATTCTGTTTTCCCGTGATATCGTCCATCAGTCATGATTAACGTACATGAATTTACACCTATAAAAAAATTTTTTAAACTCTGTAAATCAATACAAACAGGGTTAACTCCGATTTCCAAGGAAAAAATTATACAGCACTAACTGAAATAAACTGAATCACAACTCATTTTAAAGTTTATGAATCCAAAATAATATCTTTTAAAATTTTTTATTTTTAAAGGAACACACCAAAATATAAGAATAACCAATTTTTACTGTTAAATCCGATAAAGAAATCAATTATAAATGTAATTGATTGTAAAAACTATTGATTTTTGACAGATAATAAACGTTATGAAAAACAGTAATTCAATTTATTGTAAACAAATAAATATTTCGTCAAAATGCAAAAGATTATGAGGTTAACATACCGTCTTTAAGATGACGAATACCATGGAACACCGTAAAAACTGCTACCAAACACAAGGCAATTATTTTAGCATTTTTCACATTTAATTTATCAATTATGTCATTACCCGAATATACTTTTTCATTATTTCCGACCATTTTCGTAGCAATGCAACCAATAATCGGATAATTTAAATAAATTTTCTGTTGGCAGCCATGATATTTCAAAAAAGCAATCATTAAAAATAATGCAGTTTTTGAGAGAAACTGATTAAAACAATTTTTTTTTTTTTTTTTTACAGCACATTTCATGAAAAATGCAAGGATATAGGACGCACTCATATTTAAATTTAAATATGAGTATAAATGATTTCCATATTGAGAAAAAGATCTGAAAACGCTTTGTCCTACAATTTATAATAATAAATATAACGTGAACCGACATCATGTTAATGCTGTTGCATCTGATATTAGGAAAGGTATATATATATATATATCGAAATTTAATATATGAAAACACTTTTATTTACTAGTATTTAAAACTATATTTACCTTTTGTTGTCATGTAAAAAATTATAAATGGGGCATCGATGGTACCGCATTTCAATTAGCCCTCTGCATTTATATATTTGCTTAATGTAAGGAATAGGTAATTGATTAAAACATAGATTAATAAGGTTAGAATTTTTTAATTTCCGACAGTTTTTAATTACTGTCCTTTCTAAATATTAAGGAAAATAAAGATTTCGATGTGGCAAATTTATTTTTAAAGATGGAACCAAATGAATTTTACAGTCAATCGACCTGGGAGGTGAAAATCCTAAACTAGATGGCACTTATGGCGCAAGGTGATTCAGCTCTATATATTGACTGGTCCTGGTTTCAGTTCCAGAAACTGAAACGGTACATGAAGAGATGTTTTGTTGTGCGCTACCAGAAGATGGCCACGCCTCGGTGAAGCTCCAAGCACAAGAACTGTGTCACCCTGAAGTAAAGCTGGTTCCGTTGTTCCTTCTAGAAATATAAGTGAATATTCTTTTTATGTAAACAAAAAACTTATTTTACCAGTAACATTATTATCGGAGTTACCTGGGAAAGACATTTTCATGACTCTTGTCTGAGGGTAACCTAGTTTACTATTGCCAGTGACCGTGTAAGGTCGACTAGGAGGGACGGGGGGCGGACGTTCCAAATCTAAGCCAAACAAAGTACACGTTTGTTGTATCATTTTATGATCACATTTATCCGCTAAGTCTGGAGGTGGTGTACCAGCTATCGGTTGAGGTCTTGGCCGGGCCCCTGTGCCAGACGCACTCAAAATAGGCCTGTTCTTATGAGTTATTTGCGTCAAACCTGAAAAATGTAATATTTATATTACGCATTATCTAGACGCGAATAAAGCTTTTTTCATGGCTCCTGGCATGAACACGTACCTAAGGTACTAGTGTTAGCTGTCATTATTGCCGAATTAGTATTCGACGAATTGGCGCCCGTTGGAAGATTACTGGATGCAGCACTGGCACTGTGCTGAAGAGTTAGAGATCGTCGTAGTGCAGGCCACCTTCTTCTGGAATACCACCCTCTCCACGTTGCTTGTATCAGTACTGCTGATCGGTGCCGAGTAGCCGTTCTAAGTGCCTCTAGTTGTTGCCGCGCTCCTTCGCTGTAAATGAGAAAATTAAGTTTTTCATTGAATGCATTTCCCAGTGAAAGATTTCAGAGTTAATCCGTAATAATTCTATTCCAGTAAACAGCATTTAATTCTCTCAAAAACTTTCCGCATTTCAGATTAGAAAAACGGCTTATACCTTAAGAAGATATGTCTTTTTCCAAAGGCCCAGCTGGTTGTGACCTGCGGTGGAGTCTGATCAGATCGCAGAACTAAACACGATAATATCGCATTGGTGTCTTCGCTGATCTTTTCTTCTCCTCTTCTCAGACGGCAAGAGGATGCAAGAAGTCTGTATCGCGCAACGAACACTTTGAACCGCATCTTGTGCGGGAAACCTAATTTCGAGACGCATGTTAGATTTTTTTTAAAAGAATTTCCTCAGTGTAAATAATGTTTTCACCATTGCTTGAACGTACCTCCGGCCATGAGATTGACCGTTTCCAGGACTTGAAGTGATCTAATTTGAGTCATCACGACATTTCGATCAAAAATACCAGGTTCTTCAGCCGCATTGCTTCGTATGCATCGAACGAAATGGGGCCTGGCATGAACTAAGGTACGTAATAAATTATCTAGTCTTGTGTGAAAATCTTGGGTTAACGTTGAAACGGGTTCGTCCCCATTTAACCTGGATTTCGGTTAAAAGAAAATATTAACATATTCTAATATATCATTTTAAAATGAAAATACACATCCGTACTTACATATCCGTAACGTGAGATGTGGGAGATATCCTAAAACTCACTCCTCTAGGCACGGTATCGGTGGAAAACAAAGCTTTAAGCTCCGACCCAAACAGGTGAGTGGCAAAACCGAAACTGCAGCTTTGCTTGTGGAACACCGCTACCAAGTCATCCGGTACGATGTCCCTATTAGTATCTACAATTATATTTATTACTTTCAGGTTCTTGTAAACTTGTACAATGCAAGTGCTTTTTCTTTGCCACGGATTAAGATTCGGAATGCGAACCTAAAAAGTCAGTCGCATCATAAATAACTTTCCCTGCAAAATGCTGAATACAGAAAGTCCTTATGCCGAATTGCTTCGTATCGACCAGTCTGGGATTTTGCTTGTGTTGAACACGTATCTTTGTAAGATAGGATTCTGCGGTTCCACGGAGAGAGCATTCAACATCCAACATACTCAGCAAACCGGTGCGCTAATAATGACAATAATATAGAAACACGTGTTAATAACTCACTTGGTCTCTCTTCTGCTGCACTATGAATATTTTACCTCATTTTATAATGGTCAGTATGCGATGTTGTTTAATTATATAATTTAAAATATTCGTGATAAATTTTATTATTGCGGGCGTTTGATTTAATACTCAAAGGAAATTTATTTTTATTTTTTACCGATTATGCATTTTAATTTGGAAAGTAATATAAATTTTCTGCTAATAACGCATACTTCCATACCATTAGCTGTTCCATATTTTATATTCTTTTTTTATCAAGCATTTCAAAATGATCCTATAAAAAGAACATAAATGTTTCCTTTTATGAGATTACTGATTCTCCGCGCTTTTACAACTTATTTCGATTTTAAAGATTGGCAGTGTGGGCAAACAAGGGGATTAGCTTAGTCTCACGTATTTCTCGGTCTTTATGACTCGTGCATAAAACTGGAGAATCTTCTTGGGCTCAAATAATTGTCAAAGACTTTTACCAAGGAAGAAATCAAATCGATGCAAGGCACGTTGTCCACATAATCGACTTCGACGTCGCATCTTATCCCCTCATCCCTGCAGGATTCTATACTCGACTTAAATATATGAGTATTATAAAAATGTTGCATCGTCTCTGCGCAAAGATTTATACAAAGATGTTCTAGCTGGCTCGGCTGTAAGACAATAATTTATAAGTGCGTTAACAGTTTACTTGGTTTCAGGGAAAAAATTACGCTCGAGAAAAGAAAGTACGTGAAGTTACCTTCGGATCTTCAAATCCAAACATGTCGAGAATGCCGATAAAGCCATCCGTAGCGTGTCTGACGGCATTATTCAGTGCAGCCATTGATTTTGAACTTTTTGAACCTGCGGTGCCGACTGTGGATGCATGCTGACTCGCTACATCGGCTTGATTATGAACGGATTCATTTGAATCCGACGAAAGAGTTCCTAATGTCGAACCCAGTCTTTTGAGGCTGTTAGCACGTCTCACGATGGTCGCCACCGTGCGACAGTACAGAGCTTTGGCCAGGGAATCTCTTATGGAGTTGGACTGCTCGGAAAACAAATACGCTTTATCGTAAGCAAACATTATTTAAATTTGAAAAATAAATTTGTACGTCGTTGCAATTACCATGTTTGCGTCGCAAACTGTTTTCACTACTTGACCCATACTGACGCGCGTTCTCGTCGTCAGGCCACGGAATAAGGCTTGGGGTGATATTCCCAGCAGACCAGCTACGGCAGTCAACTCCGTGTCGCCATAAACGTCGACCTCCACTCCGATGGCGTCAACGAATGCCACATTCCCTAGGAGCAGCACCGCAGCCAACACTCTCACAACATCAACAAATGGTATGCCCAATATTCCTAAAATAAATACATATCTAGTCGTAAGCTCTACTCCAAGAATCTCTGTTTAATTTGCTTCTGGTAGATGGTACTTCTGATGTTGCAGAAATATGAAGGTGGGATGTTTTTGATCCGAGAAAAAAAATAAAATTAAAAATCATTACCTAAACAAGTTTTCCACGACTGAAATCTTGCTGCATCTTCTACTTCGTCCTGCCTCGTATCACCTTGTTGCAAATATCTTAAATTTTGTACTGTATATCCTTCTAAAGTAAGTTTGGCTGAAAATACGTAAATGTACTTTATTATCATGCTGTTGATTTATTGATTTCATATTCCAGGAAGGTATTTTTAAAAGGAGCAAGGTCTCACAAAGTCAAATAAATCTAACGCTCTTTCGATTATGCACCTCCTTGTGAATGAATAGATAAAAACTTTATGCAGTGAGAAAAGTACATGGAAAAAAAGAAAAAAAAATTAACCGATGTTTATGTTTGACTCAAGCAATTTCAAAAGAGAACCACATTATTGCGGATTACCTCGTTCCTCTTGTGTCAAGCCTGCCAACATCTGATAGAAGATATGGTAATTCTTTTCTGTTCTTGGCTGCCGTATGACTCTCGTCTGATCGAGAAAGTAACAATGAATTTTTGTCCTATACAGAGCACCATCAGTCACTTGAACCTCGATGAATTGCCCCTTTAACGAATACCAAAACAGTCCTAAACTTTAGCTTCTGCTTGGAATTAAATCGACTTCGACTGGGAATCGTTGTTCAGAATTAAATTCTCAAAAGGCGGACAGAAAGAAATCGGTCAGAAATTACATTTTGCGTTTTGCATTTTATGGGAAAATGAAAATATTTACAATTCTGCTGGCCTCGCAGCTTGAAGCCGTCTTGGCACTTCCGAGGGATCTCAGCACTGTGAATGCCGCCGCCAAATGCTTGAAAGCATCGGTTTCTGGACCACCCCCTGCCACTTCGAACAATTGCCTTAATAATAACATTGATGTGTAGGTCTTCCCCGAGCCGCTGCAACCTAAGAGTTGAAAAACTAATGTTTTTTAGTGCCTATATTAAATGAGTAAACCAAACATATATTACAAAAATATGATATGAATGGGGAGCCGCCTTTTTTAAATACGACTTATACTATCTAAACCCTACTATCCATTTTGTTTTTAATAGAAATTTTGTGGAATCAAAAACTATATATTCATCTATGCTTTTAACAAATGATTTTAGTCGTGAGGTAATTCCCTCAGCAGAAACCCATTTCATGTTCCTTAAAACAAGATTGTGTGAAACATAAATAAAACATCGTTTTAATTCTCATACGTTTATATTCTCATCATTTAAATTTAATTTCTTCAATATCCGATTATCTGTAAAATATGGTAATAATATTTTTGATTAAGACCCCGCGTGTTTTAACATTCGTAAAATTTTTGTGTATCACAATAATTACAATATTTTTAACTCCCACCGGAATTTAACGATCTTAAATGTAGCTTGCATCGCCCAAGCCTGCATGAGATTAAAAAATCCTTGATTTGGACTGCAAATGATTTGCAAAAAATGATTTCCTCACGATATATGAATTATTCCCTTTTTAAAATCAACTTCAAAAGCTTCTTTCCAACATTTAATATTTTTTCATGGTATTTAAAACGCTTAATTTCTACATTATGCAATGCGAAAATTGTTCCCACAATAATGTACTTTTATAATATATTAAACCCTGATAAAATGAAATAAAATTATTTTCTTTTTCGTTTCGGCTTAAAGTGCGTTCTCATATTTTTAACGTAATGTACTGACTTTCGGCAGGAAAATTTTAAAAAGCACTTTCTGTGCGGACACACATAAGTGATTTTTGCATGCGCATGTTTGCTTCCGATGATAGAAGCGTCGGATCGGTTGATGAATGTTCGAAAGCCACAAGTTATTGTGCCCCATGTGACCATTGTCCTAAGATTATCGATCTAAATAATTGCAAAACAAAGTCTATATATGTAAAGATGAATATGGAAATGTATTTGTTGCCGTTGCAAAACAGCAACAGGCAGCAACTTCGAAGTCTATTAGCGCAGGATGAACTATTAGAGTCTTGCGCATATTGACTATGATGCTTGTAAAAAAAAAAAAAAAAAAATTAAGCGTTTTGAATTACAATATAAATTGCCTAAAATGATGAATATTATCATCAAAAGTGTCAAAGTCGTAATTTTACAACAATTATGAAACCATTACCGTAAATGTACCATGGATTGCATAACAAGGAAATCCTTTCTTCTAAATACGGTTAAAACGGGTCCGTTTTGGGGTTTTTCATAGACGAGTGATGTTGCGGATCCGGAGCATCCTCGTCGATGTGCAAACGTCAGAAAAATGGGCGTACCTGAAAGTATTATAGCTTGCGGGTATCCAGTTTCCGACTGCTGACTGACGGCTTCTTTCACTACGTGAAGGAGTTGATCCGCCAAAACTTTGCTTCTCGTGCTCGACAGCGTTAGGGAGTTGCCAACGTCGAAATACGGATTTATAGACAGTAGTATGGGACCGACGCTTGTCTGCGAAAAAGGAGATGGTCATTATTAACGAATCTGAAATCCGCAAAAAAAGAGCAAGAAAGCGCGGTTAGATCTTGTGTGCGTTATAATAGATTGATTATATTGATGAAAGACAATTTCGCGACAAACGTTCAAAGGAATGCATTAGCGTCAAAGCTGCAGTCTCGCTCTTTCCTAAAATACTTGATATTTAGGTGGATTGCCCCATTAAGCGAGGCCATCCAGAGTCGACTCCTATTCAGTACTAAAAGTACTATATTAAAGTTGTCACCGTAATTTTCAATTAATCAATTTAATTAACTTTGGCGAAAACATTTTCATGTTGCAAGTTTTAATAATTTACTTCACCAAGAGATTAGGTACCAAGTTTTACGGCTCTTAATAAAACGAATTTTTTACTCTGCAGGAAGCTGTTTCTGCTCGTCTTCCTTTTCACGATCGGTGACAGCAAATTACGGATGTTATTCGGTGTCTCAACAGCTCGGATGAGAAAAGCGATGGACGCTTTTGTCCTTTGGCACAATTATTTTCGTCGTTTCTTCTTCGCCGCTTGTTTTGCCCTTTCCCAGAGGAGACGGTGCCCAGACGGCGAGCGCAAAACACCGCGGTTTGTACCACCTCTCGTGGCGTAATTTGAGATTTTCACGCCCGCGACTGCCGGCCCAACAAGCAGGGAGAGGTTTCGGATGTGATGCCCGGCACGCAAAAAGGTGCCCGCGTACCGTGGAACGGACAGGAGACGACCGGTTCAGGCACCTCATTTCTGTGGCATCGCGGGTTTCTTGCACAATGGGCCTTGAACGTAAAACGAATTGCAATCCGTGCGGCCTTACGTGGCGGGTTGCCTCCGGATCATCGGGAAGAGTGACGTGCGTTAATGGCGGAATCTTTGATATTTTCGCGGAGAGGCCAGTCAAACTCTCCCCGGAGCCGACGCCGGGGACCGCACGTTTCTTGCGGTGTCGGAACGGACCGCTTTATCCCGCGGAGAGGAGACGGACCGGGACGCCACGGAAGCGGAGTTCCCTAAAGCCTCCGAGGTAGGTAATAAAGTTTATGGCGTTCGAGTCGGTAGGACGAAGGGCACATCCACATCATGAGCTTGCACCAACAAAAACTCCACTGCTCCGAGCCATCCGTTTTTATTATCTTGATAAATAGAACTAGCCGGACAACAAGAATATTAATCCAAATTAATCTATTCAGATTTGCGTAAATGTTGGTTTACAACCAATTTCAATGGCGAAATAGAGCCGTTTCACTTCGTACACAAGCGTTTTTTAATTCGAGCAGAGGCTCTAGCAGCTCTTGCAGAGGTAATCTAATAACGATCCTGTTTTGATTAATTATTCGAATAATAAGGCGACCTGCACAATCTCTCATTTAGCCGTGGAAAGAGCCCTTGGGCAGATCGAAATGTGCGGTTGGAACGTGATATATGCGACGTGAGGTCCACGCTTTGGTCGGGCAACCATAACGCGATGCATTTCAACCGAGGGGACGTCGCCACGAGACAAAATCCCGGAGGGCCGGGAAACGATCCGTTCTCACGGAACAGTTTCACAGGGGAACATTTGCGTGAAGCGAAAACCGTTTGCCGCTCCATTCTTTTTCTTCCTAATTAAAAGCAAGTTGCGTTGATGGCGCGGCAAAGCAAAAATTTAAATTTCGAACAATCGACGAGCCTGAGAATCGGACTCGGAGCTGGGAGCTTCCGCCCGGAACTGTTTCGGTAGCCCGTCGGACCTTCCGGTTCGGACAACCCCGCTGCCGGAACCGGAGCAGGTCCGGCGGGGCCGCTGCGTTCTCCGGGGCGCACATTCGGCCTCATCCTCCCGAACGTTTTCGCAAACCGTTAATTGCCACCTTTGAAATTATCCGTCCGAAATGCAAGAGTGGAAATTTAGCAAATGATGAAACTCTAATTACAGATTAACAACGCGCACGAAAACGGTAGCAGTCGAAAATTTATAAGTTTTCCACCTTGAGCTGAGGCAAAATACGTGGTTCAAGTGGCAATAACTTAGCCGTTTCCTTTTTATCTGCGATAATCTCGGCGAGTGATTGTTTCGTAAATGTTACCTGCAAATCGGTTACAAATACTCGTTTCGGGCAGAGAATTCGACTCTCGGTCTCGGACACATTTAAAACGCGGATAAATATAAATTAAAAGTGGCTTTGTGTTCGTTGACTAAATGCGAACCTGATTCCGATTGTCGAGGATATCTCCGTGTGTGTGTGCGCGCGCGCGCTTCACTTTTTCCACTCTTCAAAATGCCAGCAGTGATTAATTTCGAACGTCTCGCGAGACAACAAATGCACGGACACGTTCAGGTTTCCCAACTAACCCCAACCGTTTTTCTCCGGCCTGATAAAACCCACTTGGCGTGGCACGAAGGAGCCCCGAGACGGTCGGATGACTCCCGTGCTTTCGACTCCCCGTTTGGCGACGGGCACCGTTACTGGCCGTCCCCGCTTTCGGGCCCCATTTCTGCGTTTCCATTGCTCCACACTCCGGTTTGGGTGGTCCGCGCCTCCAACGGCTATTTACTTCCCCGGCGTCCCGTCGACTCGACGCCGGCAGTTGGCGACGCTCTCACCGGGCGGGAGAGGAGCTTTCCAAACTCCGTGCACGAGAATCATGCTCGCGATCTCGAGAAATTTTACGAATCCATCTTCGAGGTTTGCACCGCTCACGTCAGAAAACCGGGGATTTACCCGGTGGGTTCGCCCCGGAAAATTTCGAGCTGTCGCCGTGGCCATTTTTCGCAATTCTTGCCCGTTTTCGGTTAGGGGCACGTTCACTTTCGGTCGATTCCACTGGCATTAAAGACTGCCAAGATTAGCATTTTAGGCGGGCAGCGTTCCATTAAAAAAAAAAAAGACACCGCTTAAAAAATTAATTGTTTTTTCTTATTATTCCGAGTGCTGCGGGCAAACGACCACGTCATGCGAGATCTCTTGGTTCGAGAACGTTATTTCGCAACATTTAATGCAAATCCGAGTCGGCCGCAACGAGAAAATTCGCCTCCGTTCCTCCCGCGGCACGCTTTTCCGCAGCAAAGTCGAAAGCTACTTACAAAGTACTGAGAAGAACGGAATCTGGCCTGCAGGCATTTCAGGACGGCGTCTTCGGTCAGCGGCCCTGCCAAATGTATCAGGTCGTGCACGTCTGTCAGGCCTATCGACCTTAAGGCCATCGGGGACGGCTGGACCGGTAAATCAGAAGCCGCTCTCTTCTTTTCAGTCGGTTCTGTCCGGGAAAGACCAAAATTATATTACATCACACCAGCAAAAGGTCACGGTGGAGCAGCGTGATTTGTGGTAATGACCAAAAAACTCGTTTGATATACTCACCGATAATAACGGGAGCGGAGAGTGGCAGAGGTGGGTGCTTTAAGGGAGCCGGAGGGTGCGGCACGGGTGCGAGAGACTGCGTCGGCCCCGGCGTCGTCCCCGGGCCCGGGCCCTTGCCGAGAGATCCCGGAGGGCTCGCTACATGCAGCCGATTGCGAAGGGTCACCAGCTCGGTGCTCAGACTGCGGAGCCTCTGCTGCAAGTGCACCGCCTCGTTGGAAGAAGAAGCATCTGCCACGAAAAGAGAGACCGCTCTTCATCATCGTAATCAACCTAATGGGGAACAAGCTTCACTTTTTGAGCTGTGACAAAAAGGCGATTCGACACGTTGCACGCACGCACGCACGCACTCACGCACACGCACTAACCGTTCCGCCGTAGTGTATCTAAAAACATGCGAAACTTCAATGGAAAACTTTAAAAATCTTTGTGTCAAAGTTAGATTTTGTCGTTTCATCATATTCCTTCCTTATAATTAGCGTTTTCTGATCCATATGTTTTGGGAGAGCTGCAATTTGCAATTTCCCAGGAGTATAATTTTGTTAAAATTACACACAATAATTTATCTTCAGCCAGAATGACAGCATCACCCGTTCTTCACCGGTTATTATTTTGTACTTCAACATCAGTTCTATATTTAATGATTTAATTGTTTTAGAATTTCTGATACCCATTGCAAGAAATACTTTTCGCTTGTTCGAAAAATATTCTTAATTTAAAATTATTTATATATACATATATATATATATTTCAAAAGGTTTAGAGAAACATTAATTGGGTTTTTGGAGTAGTGCGAGTATCTGTTTCCGCCTTGAGGTCTGGACCGTTCTTCCTTCTGGAAAAGCTGCCACTGTCTGTGTTTCCTGTTTTTATTTTTTTTTTTTTTAAACCGCGTCGCTGTCGATGCCGAACCGTCTTTGGGGAGGAGAGGGGCACGTCAGTTTTCCAATATACTTACTGAAGTCCGAATTTTCATACGTTGACGCGATACGAGGCATCTTACAAGGAAACGTATCTGGAAAATTTTCCACAACATTGCATTAACCTTACCGTGAACCGATGGTAAAAATTTATAGCGCAAAATAATCGCATTTATTTTTGCGCGAAAACAATTTACCACAGTGCCCACTGCTTCGCAAGAAGCTTCTCAATAAGAAAAACATGCCCGGAGATATAACACACTTTGCTCTAAAATATTGATACCCTGAGAATGGACATGACCCGAGAGTTTTGCAATACATATATATATTAATAATAATAATAACAATTTCTTTTTATTGTTATTATGCTATGTTAGAAATGTAAGAATAATGGTAATAATTATTATTATTCGGATTTTTTAAATAGTTTCTTTATTAGGTAAAAGCAAAGATGAAGCTGTAAAATTTAAGATAAAATTGATGTGTAAGACCTGCATGCATCCTGGTTTAGGCATTAAAATGCAGTTACAAAGATGATTGTGCACAATTCGAAAAGGGACAAGCAGCAAGAGAAAAAAAAACCGGATACTTCGAGTCATTAAATCCTAATAACATGTAGTTTCTCGCGTGAAAGACTCTTTGCTGCAGTGCTGGAAGAAACACGCCGGGAAAATCATTAGACACTTATCGAGAAGATTTATTCACTTTCAGCGCAGCTTCTGGAACCGTTGGTGTGATGCCGGAAAATGATGTCTGAGTTTTCATTCGTTCACTCCGGCCGAAACGGGAAGCTTCATTTTCCGGGAGCTCACTGCGGTTGATTGCCGCTCCGGGCGGGACAGTGCCGCTGGAGCTGAAATGGCCGCCGCAGCAGAGGCGAGGGCATCGGGTGAAGACAAGATTTCCCGGACAAAAGGCCAGGTAACCGAATTCACGACGAAGCGTCTTTTGTGCCCGCGAAAACCGAAGTCTCCTCAATCTCGTTCCCCGTCCTTCTTGACCGATCTTAATAAGAACAGGCTCAAATACCTGCATACGAAATTTTTGACTGTGAAATTGTCGAAAGAGCATTGTAAATCACGAGGCATTTCAATATTTTCTCGCTTGAATATTAATAAACATGAAAGCATCCCATCATAACTGCAGCTTAAAAATTTACAAAAATATAAAGCTTAATTTAGGACGTGATTTGCGCGTGTATGTGCAGCGTGTATGCGGTGAAGAAACGCGCAAAAGTATCGCGGAAATAATTGTGGCATACGAAGACGGTGGGTCGGTGCGCTTGTTTTTCTGATGTCCGTTTACACGCTGACTTCCAAGCATACGGCTGCTGTTGGTCATGTTGAAAGAGCAATTGAAACATTCCGAGTGCTTTTTTCCAGAATCAAAAACTTCGGGATGTTACATCTAACGATCGCGCGGCTAAAAATGCCAACAGGTAGCTTCTCGTGCATTATCAACCCGCAGCTTGAGAAACCAAAAAGGATGGGCAACAAGTCGGAGAGGCGAAAGAAAATGTTGTAGTGGATTATCAAGTTAAAAGTGGAAGGAACCTCAGGTAAAAATCACCTCAGCCTGAAACCGTTTCAGGTACGGGTTTTCGTTAACAATAAACCCCGGTTTATGCGTTATAAGTTTTTTTGTATTGGCCCACATTTAGCGTGTCCTCCAATGGTTTTATTTTCTCAAAGTTCAGAATGTCTCTGCCAGAACCCAAAACTTTTTTTTTTTGTTAGAAAGGAAAAGATTTTTCGACAGTTAAGAAGGTTACCCGAGTACGTGTGGAATCCCAACCGGAGTGCATTTAAGGAATTAAGTTTTATTTGGTTTCCATTTTACGTGTCGGATTAAGTCAATGAGCGAGATCTGCCTGGAAGACTGTTGGAAGGCTCGGAGCTCAAAATTAAAACGGCAAAGGGATCAACATGTCCCGGTCGCCTTTTCCTTCAAGCGAGCCAACATAACGAAATTGAACTCGTACCGAACCTGGACGAAACAATCGCTTCGCCTCCCGTACCTTTCGTCTGTACGATCGCGGAACGTGTCCTCAGAGTGCCGGAACGATTCTGACCGATCAGCTTCCCAGGCTGACTACTGGAAGCTTAAGATCTCCTCCGGTTGAAATGAATTGCGCTTCGGGGGCCGAGTCGAGGTTGGAGTCACCCGAGGCGCACGCTCGATTTTTCCAAAGCAAGAGGTAGCGAATGCTGATTCAGCCATCGATGATAGCGGTTGAACATTTAACTGAACGCGGAGGAAAGTTTGGCGGATAATTTGAGGTGCAATAAAAAATTTTGTTTGTGAAACCTTCAGCTTCGATT